>JAHWFP010053251.1:28320-51396 GCA_023313725.1 Lithobius niger | reverse complement strand
GGGTACGTCAGTGTTAACACTGTTAATCGTCTTCTTGTATAGGAGTTTTACACAAAGTCTAAGCCTTATTAATTTTTTAATTTATTAATTTATTAATAATTTCTTTGAGCCTTACGTCAGCCGAAGCAACTTAATGCTTGTATGGCTGAACCGGCTCAATTTTGAACATTACCAGACTTTTAGAGAAGAAGAAATATCTGGTAAAGGGAGGTGCCAACCCGGGGATTCGATCCGGGAAACCTCCGATCATCGTAGGGGCCGAAAGATTGTCCAGAATTTGCCAGAATAGTTCCCATAGCCGCTGAAGGAGCATGGTAGCCTCTCACGCTACCCTGGCCGGCAGTCCTGGCGGGGACTTTGCCAAGGTCCCCTTTCCAGGGGTTCGACCAGATCCGCAAACCTCCAGCAACCAGATTAGATTCGTGCTATCTAGAATTCACTTCGAGTTGGGCTCCAATGCACTCCTACTATGTTGACTCACCAATATCAAGATCTTTGCTAACTTCATGTCTAGTAAAATCATTGAACAACAAACTGAAGCCAGGGAGTGACTGAACTCCAAACAAGTGAGCAGCCATCTTGGTAGCTGAATTAGCAGCGGTTTAGTGCATTGGACGCCCAATCCAGAGGCCCCTGGTTCAATTCCCATACTCAAGATGGCACGTTTATTATTATTATTTTTTGCACTATTATCGCTGCTCACTTATCATCCTCTGCTGGACACAACGTTCGCAATGCTCGCAATGTTCGCAATGCTCGCAATGTTCACAATGCGCCATCGTGTCTCTTCCTTTTACAGCTAGGGTAATTTCGTTTCTTTACACGAGCGGGTTTGCCAACTGAGCGACTGTCACACGAAAGTCAAAACTTTAAAAAAATTTCTTATACGGTGGATGCATTACTTAGTTTTAAAAAAATAGCAAAAAAGTTTGACACTGTAATCCGTCATACGCTAAAACAGCGTTACATTGTCCAATATTTCTCGCTCCTACCACAACTAAACTCGGATTGTCTCGGGCTAGTAACTTAAAAGAATGGCAAATGATGCGATCAACATCATGGGGAATGGAAATAGTCTGATGTATTTTCCATTTAAAATTCTCACTGAACCGTAAGCGGCTTTTATGGTTCATCAAAAACTGACCACGAGAAAGTATATATCCTCTGCTCTGTACAAAGCAAGTACTTAGCTACATTTCAATACACACACACAAAAAAAAAAAAAGGATGAATTAACAAAAAAACAAAAAAAGTTAACGACCGATATCTGTGGAGCGATTCAAATTACTGTTGTATCTGATGACTTACTATAATAGCTGGTAAATTTAATAAAGCCGAACGCAGACGAGCTTAATTTTCTGTGAGGATGGTCCAAGCCTGGAACTCCCTTACAGAAAGGATCTTTTTTGTAATAAAAATGTCGGAGTTTTTCATTCGAAGTACACTAAGTTCGTTATAGCTAAGTTTTTGAAAAGACCAGATTTTGTTTCTGCATAAATCTGCGCTGCCAGCCCTCTTAACCAGTTTTGCTTTGCTCATTTTATTACTGTGTTTTGCGTATTACTGCGTAAATGTTAGTTAGGATTGGTGTTACCTTATGCTACGCTATTCCTACGTAGCTTGGAGTTCCTCACCCAGTAGGCTGCAACAGTTCCATGTATAGACCTTAAATGCTGTTAACCAAAGTTGTAAGGTAGTTGATGTTAAGAATAATTATTTGTATTGATTCTTGGTCCTTTCTTGGTATCATTCCACCAGGAAAAGGTCACCAAGGTGAATCCTATTAGCCAAGTTAATCACACCGAATAATACTTTGGACGTTAAATGAAAACTTGAAGATAGCTACCGCTAGTAGCAATCTTCTAGTTTTCATTTAATTTTCGAACTATTAGTATGTGCGTTAAACTTGGCTAATAGGATTAACCTTGGCGGCCTTTCCCTGGTGGAATGATATCGCTACCTTCAAAGGCCGATCATTTTTGGAAACTTGGCGGATTTTTCTACCAGTTTTCGTTTTGAGTGGATTGCTATTACTAACGTTGGTTAAGTTTTTTTATTGTTGGTATTACTAAATTTAAAATAGTATTGATACCTTTTCAGTAATAAGCAGGACGAAAAGACAAACCAGCTCATTAAGTGATCAACAAATACAGATGCAAACCTGTTTCAGATGCAAACCAAAATGTCAGATGGCCTGAGCGGGAATTGAACCGTAGACCTTTAAGACCAAAGGCTGAAGTACCACCGCTTAGCTTAACTGACACGGCCTGATACTGATAAGGCCGTGTCAGTAAGGCTTAGCGGTAGTAATTCGGCATTTCGTCTCGAAGGTCGTTGGTTCAATTCCCGCTAAAGCAGTCTGATATTTCAGTCTAAAGGGCAAGGGAAATTGGTTTGCATCTGTATTTATTTATTGATACCTTTTCAATACAGAAAAAATAAATAGACATAAATCGCTGGAAATAATATTAAGGAAAATTGAAAATAAGCCAACAGCGAAAATCAGTGTATGATTTTCGCTGTTGGCTTATTTTCAATTTTCCTTAATATTATTTCCAGCGATTTATCTCTATTTATTTCTCCTTTATTGAGCCTTGTGAGTGTATGATTTGTCTTCCCTCTCCATTTCTACGGCCGAGTGAATTACGGTCGAATGGAGCCCTGGTCACGGTTGTGACCTTAATAACGGGTTCAGTGAGTTATCTTTATGCCAGTGGAGGATGTGGCCAAAGCGATTAAGGCGCTATGCAAGTGATCTGAGGGCGAACTGAGTAGCCGGTTCGAATCCGGGTCATGCCACTCCGACGAAACGTAAGTGCATAAAGGTGGCTTACTGAACTACGTTATTTCTTGTGTATGATTTTCTCTGTTGGCTTATTTTCAATTTTCCTTTTCAATACAGAGATATGTCATGTACGATTTTTTCTTCTTCTTTAATGCGGTAGAATGGACGTTCATTAGTTCAGAATGTATATATAATACGCTTAGGTTGGGATGCTGCACACCACAGCAAACGGATCATGCACGGAGCAAACGCAGACAGGCAGGAAGACAAGTAGGGGGTGGTGGGAAGAGGGCGCGCACGAGGGAACTCAGGGGGGGGGGAGGGGGGGAGGAACCATCGTATGTTACGACAGGATAAAACTAGTAAATTAAAATTTGAAATGAAATAGGCAGAACATCAGAGAAACCAACGACTGATTTATTAGGAAATCGAATTATAATGTTTTTATAGGGGGCGGCACACCCTTGGCTTCACAAATGGTAAAAAAAAAATAATAATTACATTGTTTTTCCATGTTGCGCGTAAAAATGACAATACATGTACACACAACGGAAGCCAACCTATCAAGCATTGACGTCACACCCTGTGGTCAGGTCATTAAAAGATCGTCCTTTTGTTTAATTTTCCCCTAATGTGAATGAGTACAAAGTTTCCGTGCCGGGCAATTGTGTACCACTCCAATTCAAACGAGTTTATTTTTCCTGTATTTTTCCGAAGTTGAACCTGCGCTTTAAAAAAAAAAAAAAGGTCTGGCGTTGTTGGTGCATTATCATTTTTAACCTTGAAAATATTTGCTTGAGTTACATCCCGACGAAAATTTGGCTATTGTGCTTGTCACTTGTTTATGAGGAAAAGGGAATCCCACCCCCCCTTTAAAAAAACATGTTTAAAGGGGCAAAACCCCTCTCTATATAATTTCGTGCATCCTGGGCATATATAGCTTTTGCGACATTTACATATGTTTGACCGAATGTAGCAAAACTGTCTGGTTTTGGGGGGAATAAGCGTTTGAATTTTTTTTACATACCACTGAATAATGCAGGACAGGGACGGGACGTACACAGTCCTCCAACGTGCACTTTTTTTTGGAGATTTTTTTTGTCGATGGTTAACCTCTTTTTATTCCTCATTGCCCCTCTTTTTGGTACTTTAAACCATTTCTGCCTTTCTTTGCACCACTTTCTTAGCCGTTATTGTCCCTTTTTTGCCCTTTTTTGGGCCCTTTTACACTGCCCCTCCAGTAAAAGGACACTTGCTATGAGGGCAGGGGCTAGAAGCCCCCCCCCCCATGTGTGCATGTTCCTGATCCAGAGTACCTCACGTAGAGGCAGGCACCTTTCATTTTCCATTGTCACAGTTTTTTGTTGTTGTTGAATTGTACGAAAAAGGTATTGAGAAGAGGAGGGCGGATAAAGCATTAAAAAAAAGAACGAAACACCAGTGAGACGAACGACACTTGCACCGTCGGGCTGTTAGCGAAACATAATGCTTTGTTATGCCATTTTTTGCTGTTGTGTGTTGTAAAATATATTTTTTTTAAACGTTGTGTCATGTGAAGCAAACTAATGAACTTACTTAACTGAACCCCACAAAGCCTAGACTCAACCCAGCATCAGAATCGTCCAAAATATGTACACAAACACGTTTGCTGTCATTATTACAATGATCACACGCCGTCTAAGTTACTGGCGATTGGGTGCAATTCATAGTAACAAAGCTGGGTAAGTTGGACACTGTAATCCCTCAAATATGGAACAGGGCCCGACACCAGTTCAATTACCCCCCTCCCCCCTCTTTCTAACGGAAATGTTTTGCTCCTGACATTACTCAATGCTTTCCCTTCCTGAGAAAAACGACAGTAACTCCTCTTCTTACATAATTACTCCAAGTTTGGATATGGGACAGAGGTGATAAATAAATGCCTGTGTCCTATTTGTTCTTAGGCTAAGGAATACTACAGCAGTATATTGACAGTCTGTCAATAGCGGGTGAAGACCTCACAAATGAAGGAAGCCCCTCACTATAGTCTGTTCCACATTATGTTTTCAGAAAACTGACTGTATGACGTCACGTTTCCTTGTCCTACGAGTGCAAAAAAACATGTGCATATCACACTTGGCGACTCTACACAGTTACTGTAAGATTCTACGAGTGGAATATTTATGTGTTTTTGAGTCGTAGTGCCAGGAAACGTCGCGTCACACAGTCAGTTTTCTGCAAACATAATGTGGAACAGACTATAGACGTGAAGACCCGGTGGCCGAATATGCTTTAAATTTCGGCCAAACTCTACGCTCTGTTTGGCCTTGTCAAAAGGCTCTCTAAACAAGAACGTGTAAGACCGCTGCACCGCCGCCATCTTCCATGTTTTTGTTCAGTGAGCTTTTATCTATTGAGTAGGACAGAAGGGCATCAACCAATTTGTGAAAAAGTCTCATAGGATAAAATTCCTTATTACGGAGGTCGCATACTGTAAATAGTTTTTTTTTTTAATTTATTTAAATCAAACTTTTCGGTACCAATTATTGTGAAGTAGTTGTTTTACACTTGTGAAAAAGCAGGATGTCTCTATAGTATAGTGTTCGGCTACTGATCTTGTAATGTGTTTTTCACATTTTTTTTTACTAATAGCAAATTTTCACGTTTTTCACATTTTTTTGTCACACCGTCTGCATCCCTGCTAATGTACTGTACGGGATGGCCGTCATAACACATTCGGTTTCCCTGCGCTTTCATACCCTTATCCGATGAAGGTCGCCGAACTTGATCCTCTGCGGCCCATGTTTGTCTCGGCCGGACGTCACGTTCATAATATAATAGTGTTGTTGCTTTTGACTCAGCACATATTTAAGCGTCGCGAAATGCGGGCAGCGGTTGCTTACACAGCTTGATTAAAAGTGTACCATAGTGCTTTTAAACAGGGATTACATTAGCACTATCCTGTACAAATATGCACGTAACAACACGCTGTTCAAATATAAAGAGGCGGTACGATGGATCGAATGTTTGTGTTTACCGTTTGCGACGTGTTTATACGCCCCTTAGAATAATTTAGCAGTATTAAAGGCAGAGGACCTTATCTCAACATCGGAATTTCGAAAGTTATCGACAAATATTATTTAAGTAACCTCTGTCATAGCAGACCTGTGTGTTTTATGGTAAAAAATGGTGTTTTATTGACAAATATTACAAAAATTCATGTTTGTACAGAGTTTTCCTTCAAGAACTGATTATACAAAAACCCCATAAGGGTAAAGGGCCGCAGCAAGTTTTTGCCGTAGAAAGTAGTGATATCAGAGCCAAAATGGCTGCCACCAACTTTGTCGTCTAAACCGTAATCACTCAAGCTTAACGGACAATCACCGAGGTGTCAGTTAAGACTGAGTGATCAGGTTTACACCTTGGTTCCGCCATTTTGGCTCCGATATCACTACTTTCTATGTCGAAAACTTGATGGGTCCCTTTAACCTTATGGGGGTTTTTGTGTGATATCACCCCTTTTGGTCGTTTTATTGTTTTGGTGTATGTGAGTGTATGCTGTTGCTTCTCTTCATTTTCGTTAATATTATGCTTTTTTTGTCGCGTTTTTTCTGCTATTACAAGAGTCAACGTTTTGTTTAAAGTGGCAAGAGCAAGTTCTTTTGTTTTGCTTTTTCTGCTGCCCTCACACAATGTTCAAGCGCTTGTACCGCTAGAGTAAGCCTCTTTCACCTAATTTTGCAATCTGCGCTAAACAAACTTACTTAACTTATCAATGATAATTCACTGTAATCATATGCTTGGCCGGCATCCCCTTGTTGTGGGCTTCCCGACAACGCATCCAGCAACGTGAGTGTCACAATGACATAGTTAGTTTACTCAAGAGTTGACTGGGGTTTGGAAGATGGGAGAAAGGTTGTAATATTTTCCCTAAACCCTAGAGAGTACAACGATAGTTTATTAGCGTTTTTCTGGATGGAGCCACATGGAATGGGGGGGGGGGGGGAGATTGAGGTTTAATGGCGCATCGACAGCTCATTACCGCCAACCTCAGTCACAGTGCAGTGGTCAGGGTTTCCACAGCGCCCACACATTACAGCGATGTTAAACAAGCCCCCCTCCCCCAATCTTGAACTTATGGGAATTAGGGCCCTACTTGCGTGGTTAGGCGTATATTTGAGTAATTAGAGCGGAGTGTATAAACCTTTTTTGGGAATTCCTCTCGGTAGGACGTGTTAAAAGTTGCCTTTGGGCATGACTGTCACACACAAAAAATTTCATCACTCTGGGTTCATTCCTTGAGGTGCCCCAACAGCCTTCAAGTTAAACATTGTACGGCAATGGGAGGAATGGCGAAAAAGGTAAATATGATTTGACCGTTTTAAAATCTCATTTTTAAGATTATCTCATTCGATTCTTTCAAAAATTACGTTAGTGTGCAGTAATTATAAAAATTGTATTTTTCTTAATAATTGTGGGAATAATTTAGCATCGAAAGTTTGCCAAAATGGCCGTTTAGGCAGTTTCGGCCCATAACTACTACGTATACTATTGTGTAGAAAAGAAAAAAAACTTTCCTTTCTTAGTCGACTGTAAGTGTTTCAAATGAGATAATCTTAAAATTAAATTTAAAAACAGTCAAATCATCATATTTGGCTTTTTTTCGCCATTCCGCCCATTGCCGTACAACGTTTTAAACTTGAAAACCTTTGGAGCACCATAAGACATGACCCCAGAGGGATGAAATTGTGTGTGTGTGTGTGGTAGTTTATGCCAAAGGCACCTTTTCCACACTCTGCCAATGAGAAAAAGCTCCCCCCCCCCCCCCAAAAAAAAGGTTTTTACACTCCACCTTAGTAATTAGGCCTAATTCTGCATTATTGAATAATTTTATATAGCCATCTAGTCAGGTATCATCTGTGAAGGAAAACCTACGCCTACGATGGGAAGTAATTTTTTCCCACGAATCGGAAAATCACAAGTGAAACCCCTAGTGGCCTCTACGTGCGATTGATTGAACTATCAACGCTTTCCCTAAAGTGTTTATTTATCTGGTCCCTCTAATCCCAAACTGTAGTAAGCTTATCCAATCACACAGTTACCCTTCTGATTGGGTCAAAGTTTACAAAGATTTGGTTAACAGCCTTTATACACCCCTGATAACATTCACCCCCCCCCCCATATGAATAGGGGGGGGTGAGTTTTTGTTGTTGTTTTCGTGTATCGTTATATTACCAATCATTGACCCCAAAGATACTAAAAGGGCCAAAAAAAAAAAAAACGAGTTCCACTCTTTATTTTAATTCGGCCGTGAAATGTCAAATAATAAAAAAAATAATAATAACAGCAATAATAATTCTACTACATTTTTTTTCTTGCATTAGTCATGCAATTTTAACAGCCGTTTAACAGTACCTGTGCACGTATGAGTGATAATGTTTATCCTATTACAGAAACAAAGTCATTATCAGACAGGAAGACAAAATGAAGTTCAAATTTTTTTTTAAAGTAATCAGCGGTGTGGTGCGTTGGCCTGTAAAGTAAATAAGACTTGCTAATTACGTCTCATTGACACGTTCTATTGTTCAAGAAAAAGAAAACTTCACACCTTCGAAGTCACTGTTCCGAAGACAATAAATCTCTTAAACGACGGATTCTAATTCAAGGTTCAACTTCCGTTAAAGGCGAAATACATTGCCGATCGAAGCTGTGAACAAAATAGGTGAACAAAACGGTGGGTTCCATTTGTCAGTGTTTGGTGGTAAAAAGAGGAGAGATTTCATCCGAGAGATATATAGGTAGTGGATAGTGAGGTAGCTTAGTGAATTTATTAGGACACGCCGGATAAAGCATGACATTTTTTTTATGGCATAATTAGTGTATGGGCAATAAGAAAATAGGCTGCTCCTCGCCATATGAAGCCGGCCTTATACTGTATACCAAAGCAAGTTAATAGTGGAATGCACCTTTCACGACCATTAATAGGCCGATCAATATAATATGCTGAAACTTACTACACGAGTTCTATACATCATTTATGACAAATAACATTCTATGAGAAGTGGTCCAAAAATTCAACAGGAAGTGAATATACAGCTCACTTCCGGCAAACAGTTTTTATCACATAACTCCTAAACCATTAAACGGACAGAGTTCAAAATTTGTAAGCATATTCTAGAGACCATTTACGTCAATTAATATTTAATGATATTTTGTTGTCGCTCTACAGGAAGTGATTGGTAAATGTCAGTTCCGGTACTATTTCTTCGATTAACGCATAACTTAAACGGGTTACTCGGCAGGTTCCAAATTTTGCACATACCTTTCTTACATCTATAATAAATAATATTCTATGAGAAATTGTCGAAATCCATCCGGAAGAGAATATGCAGCTCACTTCCGGTATCACGTAACTCTTAAACCGTTCAACCGATAGGTCTCAAATTTTGCAGGCATGTTCTAGCGACCATTTACGTCAAATAATATCTAATGGCATTTTGTCCTAACTCTACCGGAAGTCGTAGTAAATGTCAGTCCCGGTAGGATTTCTTTGCCCAGATGCGTGATTCCGTCGGCAGGATCCAAATGTTGCAGTACCTTCCTTACATCTATGAAAAATAATGTTCTATCACGAAATGTAACAAGTAATAGTTATTGTCCTCTTATTGCAACAATGAACGTTGATAACCTGTTTTAGAAGCGGTCAAGAAAGCAACAATAATCCCGTGGGCGCCGCCCGAGACAAGTTTATTGTTGATTCCGAGACCGATTCTAAAACAGGTTATCAACGTTCATTGTTGCAATACGAGGACAATAAATGTCTTGTCATCCTACATTGTTTTGCATTATTTCCTGAATTGTTTAAGCATTCTATTCTAAGCACGGAAAAGAACGGCTTCGGGCCATGTAAATCAAATGAAATCTACAGGCAAACCGTAGAGGCAACACGACGCTAGAATCACTTTACTGAGTAGGGCAGTAATTTTAGTCGGCAGCGAACGAAAAAAATTATAATTTCGCGCTTCCCTTCCTCCCACCTAAAAAATAAAAATTGTTCTCTTTCAATTCTTTCTCACACCCCACGTTTTTAACTGTTGCCTACCCCATTTTTTAGGAATTTTAGTTTAGGTTAGGTAGGTTAGGTAATTTTTTAGGTTAGGTGTTAGGAATTTTTGAGCCATTGATTTGACCTCAAATCCTTCTTGTCGATACTAACGTAGTTTTCTTGATTTTGATCTGGCGGGAGGGGGGGGGGGTAAAACGATGGGGGTGCCGCTCTAAAGAAAGAAATACGCTGCGTAATCATTAAGTATTACAGACGAAGTCATTTATTTTTGAAAACACCAGATTTCGAATTGAATTTCCAACATTAGATGGTCAAAAGTATACATAACATAGTTTGGAGTTTGTTTTCTTTGGTTGGTTGCCCGTTCAAAAACATGTGGTGATAACTATTGTTTAAAAGTGTGATGATAACCATTGTTTAAAGGTGTGATGATAACTATTGTTTAAACTTTCAAAAATATGGTGATAAGTTAGTTATCATCACACTTTTAAACAATGGAAATACGAACGCTGGTATAATAAGACTTTTAGAGCACCACTTTACAACAATGAAAACGGCAAAAGTAGGATGACAACTACCGGAAGTGAATGAGTATACATTGTCACTTCCAGTGACTAATCTATCACATAGCTCCCTTATTTTGCTGGCTTGTTCAGTGATATGACAAAATAATTTCGAAGTAGGTTAATTTTCCTTATATTTCAGGCTGTGATGAAGCAGGAAGACTGGAATTAAAACGTTGACTTGGCCTCAAAACACAGTGAACCGTGCACTCGGTTTAGCACGGTAACAATCCGAGCACGGTAACAATCAAGCATAAGTACAAGAAACTTATTAGACCACTGTTCTCAAAATTTGCTCCGAGGATACGGCTTGTAGCTCCTCAGATGCAACTATAATACTCCTCGGCCTTACCTACGAGGTAATTGTTGCATCTCTCGAAGGCACTAATTCCGTATCTTCACCATTGTTGCAAACAGTGGTAATAAACTATACTTATACCATATCCCTGAATGAACCAGCAAATTAAGGGAGCTATGGCCTACACTGATTATCGGAAGTAACATGTATACTCACATTCAGTAGTTGCTCTACTTTCTCATCGAACATTATTTATCATATGTAAGAAAGGCATGTGCAAAATTTGGAAGCTACCGACTAACCCGTTTAGAAGTTATGCATTAGGTGAAGGAATCGTACCGGAACTGACATTTACCATCACTTCCGGCAGAGCTACATAAAAATGGCATTAAATATTAATTAACGTAAATGGTCTCTAGAATATGCCTGCAAAATTTCAGACCTGTCGGTTACACGCTTTAGGTTACGTGATAAAGACTATTTACCAGGAAGGGCCAGAAACAAAGCAGCGTCGTCCGTTACCCCGCGCAGAATAACGGTAAGCAATGTGAAGGATATAACCACACTCCAACTGGCTTTACGAAACATGACGTCCCAAGCGTCCATGGCACGAGTTCTCGTTGTTTGTCGTTGGGATAGGTGACTTAACAAACGTAGCAGTTTTTATCTATTAAGACGTTTTTATCAGTTGGCAAGCGAGATTTTACGTCGTAAAACAGTTTTCAGGGACTTGGTTGACATTGAAAAATATGAAAATTTCTTTATAGAACAGGCCATAAAACTATAGTTGTGGCATTCGTGTGCTGAATGGCATTTTACATTCCCCTCAAGAGTCAGCACTCCGATACAAAGGTCAGTCTAGCAGACAAATGCGGAAAACGGATCACAAACATTGTCAACATCCGCAGGTTACAAAGCAGGCGAGTAACTTAAAGACGTAAACTTCTAGTAAACGTATATTTTTACGTCACGGCGCAGCTAAGTTTCCATTGACGATCGTACAGCTTCTTCATATTTGAACGTGACACAATGATAAACAAAAAGCAAGAAATTTGCACATACAATAGCCTGCAGAAGCATAGTTTAATACAATAAAGCTTCTTTTTCGTGTTAAAACCAAATAAGAATATGTTAAAATCCAAAACGGGCAGTCTTAGTCTTTAATGCAATTTTTAAAAAGAATTAATAAACTCCCAATAGTACAAAAAAAATAGAACTAAAAAAAGTAGATAAAGTTAAATAAAATGAAAAATAAAAATATTTCGTTGCGGAGCAACGGGCTAGACAAGGATCAATGATCACTAATAGTCTACAAAGGGAAAAAAAGAAAATAATATCAGAACAGAAAAGGGCACGGCCAATAACTAAAGGTCGATGGTTAAATCCACTTGAGATTTCTGAAGGAGTTCACATCTTGCAAATCAATTACATCATTGATGGCGAGTTCCAAGCACAAACTACCGTCACTGCGAAGAAATTTGATCGACAGGCCAGTCTCGATCTGGGCACAACAAGTTTAAGATTGTGTGTCCCCTAGTCCAAGTAATCTCGCTCAGATCAAAGAGCCGGAGATCGAGAGACAAAAGTCCTTTTAAAATTTTGAAAGTTAGTATCAGGTCGGTCTTCAGTCTGCGTTGGTCGAGGGAGTCTAAATTAAGTCTCTTCAGTCTTTGACCACAAAGTTGGAACACTTTGACCACTGAGAGAGCATTGGAGAAACGCAAAAAGAGAAACATCACGAAAAAAAAACATAAAGTGATGCAGAGTAAGAAGAAGAGATCTATGAAAAAAAGGTAGAGAGACAGACAGAGAAAGCAGGACAGAAAGAGGCGCAGACAGACATACAGAGAAAGCATGAGATGGCGATAGAAAGACATAGAGTGACACACAGAGAAAGAAAGGGAGGATGATGGAAAGACGTAGAGAGACACACACAAAAAAAACAGGAGAGGGCGATAGAAAGACACAGTTATACACAGAGAAAGAAATAGAGGATGATGGAAAGACGTAGAGACAGAGAAAGAAAGTGAGGACGATGGAAAGACGTAGAGAGAGACAGACACAGAAAACAGGAGAGTGCGATAGAAAGACACAGTGACACACAGAGAAAGTAGGAGAGGATGATGGAAAGACGTAGAGACAGAAAAAGAAAGTGAGGGCGATGGAAAGACGTAGAGAGAGACAGACACAGAAAACAGGAGAGGGCGATAGAAAGACACAGTTATTCACAGAGAAAGAAATAGAGGATGATGGAAAGACGTAGAGACAGAGAAAGAAAGTGAGGACGATGGAAAGACGTAGAGAGAGACAGACACAGAAAACAGGAGAGGGCGATAGAAAGACACAGTTATTCACAGAGAAAGAAGGAGAGGATGATGGAAAGACATAGACATAGAAAAAGAAAGTGAGGGCGATGGAAAGACGTAGAGAGAGACAAACATAGAAAACAGGAGAGGGTGATAGAAAGACACAGTGACACACAGAGAAAGAAGGAAAGGATGATGGAAAGACGTAGAGACAAGAGAAAGAAAGTGAGGGCGATGGAAAGACGTAGAGAGAGACAGACACAGAAAACAGAAAACAGGAGAGAGCAATAGAAAGACAGAGTGGCGCACAGAGAAAGAAGGAGAGGTTGATGGAAAGATGTAGAGACAGAGAAAGAAAGTGAGGGTGATGGAAAGACGTTAAGAGAGACAGACAAAAAAAACATGAGAGGGCGATGGAAAGACAGAGTGGCACACAGAGAAAGAAGGAGAGGGTGAGGGAAAGACATAGAGACAGAGAAAGAAAGTGAGAGTGATGGAAGGATGTGACGGAGGAGAAGGTGATAGAAATAGAGGGAAAAAACAAGAAAGCGATGGAGACAAACATTCAGAGGAAGAGAGTGAAGGAGACACGTAAAGAAAGAAACGAAGACAGACACAGACAAAGAGTGCAATCGAGAGACATACAAACCCACAGAGAAATACAGAGAGACAGAGACACGTATATATAGAGAGAAAGACAGAGAAAGAGAGGGTGATGGAGAGACGTACAGACCCGCAAAGAAAGAGTGACGGAGAGACTTAAGGAGACAGAGAAAGACAGAGTGATAGAGAGATGTAGAGACATAGACAAAGAAAGAACAATGGGGAGACATAGACTGAGACCGGAAAGAAATGGAGAGACATACAGAACGACAGAAAGTGGTGACGAAACGAACACAGCGACGTAAAGACAGAAAGATGAAGAAAGACGGGATCGAGACAATGGCTCACATAGACAGCCAGAAAGAGAGAAGGACAGATAGATCTATGGAAAGATAGACACGCAGAACGATATGAATACATGGAGATACGCAGAAAGTGAAGGACACACTGAGAAAGCGAGAAAAATGAAAATGCAGAGAAAATAGACAAATGTGTGTGTGAGAGAGAGAGAGAGAGACAGAACTCGGGGAAAGCTAGAAAAACAAGGGGGAAAATGAACAAGCAACAAAATACAGCAACAATAATTCAGGAAAACACAACTGAAAAGGTGAAAGGTAAACAAGAGACAGGGAGGGTGAAGAACAGAAAGAGGGAAAACTATTGTGAGGCAGAGAGAGAGAGGAGAGGCAGACAAGAAGAGGCATGGAAACAGAGCGTTGCGCGGCCAAAATATTCGGTAAGACAGACACTCACGGGAACAAAGAAAAAGCTTGACAGAAGAAGAGAAACGGCAATACAGATCAACGTGAGACAGATAAAGATACAAGGACGGAGGCATGCGCAAAGAGACGCAGGAGTCGGAGAGATTTTAAAAGATAATTTAATTACGTGATTACACAAGAAGCACGTGCATCAAAAAGTACAACAAAACAATTAAACCACTAACCTCAAACCCAGCAGCCACGAGAGTTCAGCTAAATTCACTCGAAAAAGGGGACGGGGAGTGAGAGGGAGCAGATCAAAGAGACAAGAAGAGACAGACGGTAATGGGTACACAAGGTAAGCTTGCAAAAAAAAAAATGGTTTCTGAGTTGGCCTTGGTAATGCCCTGGGCAGCCTTTGGTAATGCTGGGCCGGCCTATCTCAAGTTTGTCTTGCTGCCTTCTTTGCAACAATAAGTCGAAAAATCCCTTCGTGGATTTATCCAGGTTGGCCGCCGAAGGTCAGGAGCCGGTCCACGGTTGAGTTTTGGGTTCGATCAACCAAGTTCTTTCGCCCATCACCCACGCAGAAAAAGTAAAAGAAAAAAAAAATGGCTACACGCTCTCAAACGCAGACCAACAACCATCCGGTATTTCTCCTTTCTCTCGTTCAATTACAGGCAGCCCTTGGGTTATTTTGACGGAAAAGAAACAAGGCCCAAAACGAAAGGAAGAACGAAAGAAAGCAAAACGGAAAGAAAACACGAAAAGAAAAAGGAGAAAGTACGTAAAGAAGGAAGGGAAGGGATCCAAGAAACAAACAAAAAAAGAAAGAGGTATGGGGAAAATGCGGAATGCAGGCAGAAACGAAATTTTATCATCCGGCCTCTCGAAGCTCCAACACTCAAAGCCCGAAGCAATCCCAAGTAAATCGAACGCCACCCGTAACAAGCTACCAACTTTATGATTATGGTCAGATGGTGTTCCTGGGTTAAAGGCTTTGCTTGAGATAAGAATTGGTGGTTGGCGGTGGAAGTATGGAGGTGGAGGGGGAGTCGGGGAGGGAGGGGGGGAGGAGGGGAATTCTCTTGCGGCTGGCGACT
The DNA here is from genome assembly GCA_023313725.1 of Lithobius niger. Lineage (NCBI taxonomy): Eukaryota > Metazoa > Arthropoda > Chilopoda > Lithobiomorpha > Lithobiidae > Lithobius > Lithobius niger. The sequence continues at coordinate 35,992 of JAHWFP010053251.1, read as the reverse complement.
TAGACGGTAAATGAAACGTCAACAAAAAACTGGAAAGAGCGATACGGTTCATGTAGCGAGGCTAAAAACACCACAGTTGCTAAGCAGGAAGTGTTTACGTATGGTGATGGGGCCGAACTAAGAACGTTAAACTAAAAATAAAAGAGTACTACAAATTATTTTGTAAGCAGTTGGGGATAAAGACACGATGGAGCCGTCTGACTGCCCTAATGAGTTCATAATTCGTGTAAAGCACAAGTTTTTTTAATTTTCGATTCATTTTTTTAACTTGTTCACAATAAAATACGCAAAATACTAAAACTGGAAGAGTATAACAACGTGCGGCAACTACTCAGAGCTCACCATCTTTGAACAATGCCAATACTTTGCAAGATGGTAGGCTCTGCGTAGTTGGAACCTGTTGTTGCTTTTCCATTTTAAGTGTTTTTATCTGTTTTATTATGAACAAGATTTAAAAAATAAAATATTTGTGCTTTTACACGACTTATGAGCTCATTAGGCTCATTAAATCAGAAGGATCCATCGTTTCTGTAAAATAAAAGGACCATCCCGAAGCTACATAGGCTGTCACGAATACGATTTTTTCATTGCAAAATGCGCACTGCATCTTTTTATTCGACGTTCTTACGATATCTAAACGCAAAACGGTGAAGGAACGTGCAAGTTTTTGCTCTTGAAAATCACGATACCACTCTAAAATTAGATCCACCAACATTTCTCCTACCAGTCTCAGCCCAAAGTCGACCGAAACTCACTTCCGCTGACATGGTGTCAGCTATGGTTAATGATCAGGAGCTGGGCCAGAAATTTGGTGGCAATCATTTTTTTTTCGTGGTGTCAGTGGTTTGAACAGCAAATCCACGTGTTTTTCCTTTTGGGTTTGGATATGATATCACTTCTTTTTTTTTTTTAAAGTTTTGATTTTTAGTTTACTTTGGCTTCGTTTGCACAATGTTCATTTTTGAAGTTTAATGGCATGAGAATTCTTTGAACGTAGGCTTGTTTTGACAGCGTTTTTAACGAATGAATTTTTCACTGCATGAATTTAACTCTCTTACAGCTCCATCCAGCGTCAAGACCTCGTCGATCTACTGAACCAATACAAGGGATCTTCCAAAAAATCATCATCGTGTGAAAATCACTCCTCTTTAAATTTCTTGGACGCATTTTGTAGCGTAAAAGTTTCATCGCACGAAAATCACTCTTTAAATTTCGTGTAAGATGGATGAATTTTAAAGCGCGAAAAATCGCCACAGAAGTCGGATAGAAGCCATCGGTTGTGCGAAAGTTTCATTGCATGGAAATCACCCTTTAAATTCAGACCAGCGCTCTTGTGGCTAATTTCTAAAACAAAACAAAAATCAAATGCGCACATCTAAAAAGTTGTCAACATAATATTAAAGCAACATCCGGCCTGCCACATAACAGCCACGCACAGTCATGTGTCCTCGCGCGGCCGTCGCGAGATTCGGCGTAGTAATACTACAACGTCACTTCCGCCCTCGTCTTCTCGTGATCACGTGAGCGACGTCTGGCCTAGCAGACGAATTGAGGATCACGTGACAGCATTGACGCAAAAACTGTGTCGTTACAACCGGAAACAATGCAACGTCATGGTTATATTAGGCGCGCAAAGGATCATATACGCGCGGGACGCAGTAAATAAAGTTACCACTATTAAACAGAAAATCTCCTAGACGCCACATTTAAAAACGGGTTATTAGCTAGGGATTGACTAACGGTAAGTAAATAAAACTTTGGGGCCGTACTTGATGTGGAGGATCGAGAAAAATGGCGCTGGGAGGAATGTCCTTTTAACGGTAGCATTAAAAGTTCTCCATCGTTAGCTGAAACTTTCGCACTGTTTGCAAAGTTTTCCTTATTTACTTTACGTTCGGTTAAGGAAGATTCGACCCAATGCGGATGTAATTTTTCAACTGCTTATTTGAAACGTGTAGACAGCTGGCGAGGTCATTAAAGTGACGTATGGTAATCAAACTAGTGTCACCCAATACATTTTTTAATGTTTCTTTTTATGGTACCGACATTCTATACATGACATTTGCAATAAAATTTTCATGACCGTAATGAGCGATTCATCCAGATAAGAGATCTTGTTAGTTAATCCACAACCATAAACACAGTCAGAACTAGAAAGCATTTCACTGAAAGCCGCATTAACTGATATAAATTTTAAAAAATATATCGATTGCAAAAAAAAAAAAAAGCTCAAAGTCCATGAAATGGCCCGTAAATGGAGCCCACAGACAATATGTGTTTCACATGTTTGCTATTGTTGCTATTATTTGACATTTACGATTACTTTCTTGACGTCGTTTGGTAAATACATTTTTCAAACATGCTAACTAAAATACTGAAAGGTGAAAGAAACGGCAATTGCTATTGACAATGTTAGTTTCCATTGTCTTACTTCATTCATAAAAAAGGAGAAATCACGTCGCATTTTTAACGTTGTAGAGCTAGTTGTACAACTGTGTGAAAGTGTTACTTCTTGAGAAGGGGGAGATACATGGAAAGGAAGGGGGGACGGTTAATCTCAGAGTTTGAAAAACCCCGGGTTTTAGTTCGTGAGTGTTTTACAGGAACAGCACTAGTGGTTGTTAGGCTTGGTTGAGGTACTAACATAATAAAAATGCCATCACCATTGTAATGAACTACTGTTTAACACAAACATTTCCTTACAAACAGCGTGAAACTAAATAATAATTTAATACAAAACGTAATATTTACCTTTTATGTAGGTTAACTGCTGCTTGCGTTTAAAATCTAGCCACAGGCAGGATGAATCTTAATATACGGGGCTAAAATATAATTAAAATTGGTGGAAACCCCACAAGTGAATTTTTTTTTTCAGGTGGATTTTTTTCCAGGCAAACTCTGGTAATCAAGAGGTGGCCTAATTTCGACAGCATTAATACGATGAATCTGTCGGTAAAACGAGGAGCTTATAAATCCATGTTGTAATTCTCGCCCTGTGTTCCACCACTTGTCGCAAGGCCATCTGAGAGAGAAGATGTAGATTTGGCTTTCTTGCTATAAGCCAGTTAAGTTAACATCGCCAAAATATTATTTATCAAAGACACTGTTTGTTAACAGGCAATAACTTCCTGGCACGCACAATACCAGGCGTGTTGGTGTGAGCCGAATAACGCCATTTCTACGTCAGTTGGCCTTGGCTTGAGAAAGACTATACGTTCATCACTTTAAGGTGATTTAAGCCAAAGAAGAACGATAAGTTTGGCACGACGAGATGCACCAATGGATCATTTTTCACGTTACAAACTTACTTCCGGGTCAGGCCGAGGATTAAACGAAGGAGGTAGCCATGTTGCGGGAAGGAGATGGCAATCTACAGTAAGGCTACGGCCATGTTAGTGTTAGTGACGTCATACTAAACCAGAAAAAGCGAAGCCAGCAATGTCAGCCAATCAGAGAACTGCAAGGAACCGCATCTATAAAATGAGATTGTTGCCTTGCTTGATAAAAGAAAATTCATTAAAAAAAAAACTAATCTTTGTTTATTATAGTTTGCTTTTTTACTAAAGTAAATGCTTTTTTCGTCCGCTAACAACATAAACAGAGATATTTTATTTTTAAACACTCCGTTTTGCGCAAATCCACTAGTCACGTGCTTCCTTGCAGCACACTGATTGGCTGTTAGGGCTACTTTTGCGGAATTGGTGAATATGACGTCACACCACGGTCCCAAACTGTATATTTTCACAAAAACAATACTACGGGAAGTCGGAAATGAACCATCTTCTCTATTCGCTCCATCTTTGATTTAAACGCTACTACTGCTTGGGTAATTGATACATGCTTGGACAATCCGCAGCACAAGTCAAATTTTTCACACGTATTTATTAGGTAACAACCAATGCAACGTCATTTTTAACGTCAGTTTTCCCCAAAAGCAAAAATGGACACTAGTTCAGAAGTGGCCGCATAGGTTCAGGACTCGGTACAAACGTTGGAGCAGGGGGTTGCAACTGTACAAGAAACAATGTATTCCAAACCGTCGCAATCCGCAGTCCTTCAGGCGCTTCGCCGACGTCGGTAACGCCAACATGGCGGTGCTAACTTCCTGTTCTCGTCTGAATAATATTCGCGAGAGGCCAAACATACAATTTAGTTATTTATTTATAGTGTTTACAAAATTATTGTAACGCCCTATAAAGAGCATATCAGCAATTTTCGATTAAAACAACAATTAAAAAAAAAAAAACAGAACAAACATGGCGGGCACCTGGTGCTCACAGTTCTCGTTTCTGCTCTCACCTGAATGAGATTCGTGAGACACACATCCCATGATTCTTCATTCCTGTCGCAAACACGTTCCTATGTTTTGCTCGAACTCGAAGACAATTTATATGTATAAGGAGGCCAAGTTGCCATAAATGTGAAAACGCTGTACATCTTAAAAGCGATGCAAACATCAATTTATAAAATCGAACAGCAATTGGAAAATTAGTTCAAACTTTTGCCTACGCTAGGATAAATTTTGCCAACACTTTCACAGTTTAAACTGTAGCGGTGCGTGTTTTACTGTAATCGTCGGACTTAATTTTCTCCAACGTTATTGAGTTACTGCGACTTACATTTGCTCACCGTGTTTAGCCGTAATGGCGGTTGCCATCCCATAATCTCAAAACAAAAGTATCACTGATTGCTGCGCCTTAAATCGTGAGTCTGCTTGTCCGGTAAACGCAGTTACCCTATATCGTCCTAGGTTACGCCTCTGTCATGCCTCTCCTGGGAACACGGAATTCAAACGCATACATAAAAGTCAACGGCACCGCATATTCCAAAATCATTTATTTAAATCTCTCGGCTAATATTACCGTTCATTTAAATCAACCAGTCGTAAATTACACGTGTTTAAGTTATTTCCTCCTTTATTTCTCAACATTTATCCGTGGCTGATACTATTTAGTTCATCCGTGTTTAGTTTTGCTCGTTATCAAAATTCGAGGAAGTGATTAGAATCTAAAAGCTGCGAAAGGGAAAAGCAACTACTCGTTGTTATGCAAACATCCCCGTTGTCAAGAGTGCATTTTTAAAAACCAACTCGTTCAATGGGTGTGAAAAATCATCTCGAGCTGTGAGGAGGAGGAAAAAATAAAAACGAAAGGGACTTAATGACTGACATCCTATCTGATGTTACGTATAGGCACACAGACGGGAAAGATTTACGTTCCTGTTCGCCGCTATCGATCACATTTGTGCGGCTTTTCCCCTATCTGGCGTTATGTTTTTGCACCTGACTATTTTCGCGTGTACAGGTTAATCACACCTCGGTCAATACAATATGACCACCGCCACCTGCCCTGGAAATAAATACCTGTTCCAACTGCAAAGGCTGGAGCCGACAGCCATCAAAAGACAAAGGGGGAGTCAAAGACGGAAAAAAAAAGAAAAAACAATAACGTTTTGGACAGATTTTTGACGCGGCTTGAAACCGTTTAGCCCTTAACATCAAAAGGCAGAGCGACGTAATTGGACTGGATTAAAATGATGGATTTTGTCTTATGCGCATTCTGGCTTTCGGCAATTCTGTTTATCTGTTATAGGGTGGGTCGATTTCGAAAATCGATCCGTGGGATTTTTAGTTTTAATTTAAAAAAAAACGCAACAAGCAGGGAGCAGCGACGACCTAGTCGTAACCGGTCTTCTGTAGACTTCCGCCACGTTCGGGCCATTTCCGCATACTTCCTTTTTATTTTTATTCATTCTAACTACTTTTTGGATGCTGAATCTGTTGGTGAAAACCGTTTGTCTCTATCTGGTACCATTCCATAGATGATGGGTTCACTTGTCGGCCACTTGTGGGCTACTTCCACTTCAGACTTCCGGTTTTTTTTTTATTCATTGCTGACTACAGTTTGGATGCTGAGTCTAATGATGAACCACTTTTGCCTTATCTGGTACCGTTCCATAGATAATGGGCTCACTTGTCGGCCACTTCCGGTTACTTGTAGGCCACTTCCGCTTCATACTTCCGGTTTTTTTTAAAATACCGTTTAACTAATTTTTGGACGCTGAATCTAATGGTGAAAACAGTCTGGTACCGTTCCATACATGATGGGCCCACTTGTCGACCGCTTGTCGACCGCTTGTCGACCACTTCCGCTTCATACTTCCGGTTTTTTTTTAATTCACTCTGACTACTTTTTGGACGCTGAGTCTAATGGTGAACACCCTTTGTCTCCATCTGGTATCGTACCATAGATAATGGGCTAACTTGTGGGCCGCTTCCGGTTACTTATGGGCCACTTCCGCTTCATACTTCCGGTTTTGTTTAGTATTTTTAAACTAATTTTTGGACTCTGAATGTAATGGTGAAAACCGTTTGTCTCTATCTAGTACCGTTCTGAAGTTGAAAAAGTCGACGGAAGGCCAACATCGTTGCTGTAGTCTTCACAGCTTCCGCTGTAAAGTGAAGTAAAGATGTTCACCGCCATTTTTCGATTTACTCTCCTAATCTTTCATTTGGCGCTTCTCACAGCGCTGTAGGGGCCTTACTTCCGGATGAGCAAGCATATACAAATATGCGAACAAATCGCACGTTTGGAATGATGCAGATAAGTGTCAACAACAATTGCAGTCAGCTTGCATCGAAATAATCAGAACATCGATTTTGTAAGGCTCTGGTGAGCGAATAAATGAAGCAGGAATCGACACCAGTAGAGCGAGCGAAGCGGGCGATACGCTACTTTCTGTTGAAGACAAGAAACACAGAAAAACGTCAATGATGTCATGTCACTAAGTCTTACCAAACAATGAGAATTCTACCCACCTCCTTGTACAGTTTTGTTATTGATAGTACACTTTATTTACAGTTTATTTTGGTTACTACGTATCACCAGCCTACCTCAATTTTTTTTGCTAGGGGCCTAACTACAGTTCTTCCAACATACCAAAGATAAGGCTGCCAAAAATTATCGGGAGTGGCGCTGAAAAATCTGACGCGAGCGGACGGCATTTTTATTTTACGTTTTATTCGTGATTTTTCAGATGCGGGCGATGGCTTTTTTACTATTTTTTTTGACCAAACGAAACGAAATCAGCAGCTTAAATTTTGTTGTGGAATACAATATCTATCTGTTAATGCCAGTACCGGCGTGCAACAGTTGCATATTTGATAAAAGTAATTCTTTAGATCTAAGTTTTTAGTTGTGACATATGCCTCTGAACCAATCTTAAATTCGTTTTGAGGCTATCATGTGAATGGAGCAGAGAGCTGATGTGGTCATTCGGCTCCAGAAAATGTTTGGTGAAAGTGCTGATTCGTGATCGGAATTTTTTTTTTTAGACAGTGTCATAAAAAAACGTTTCGTGCGTTAAGAAAAAAAAAACCCATGCGTGCGTTCCGGAGAACCACTTAATTATTTTTGGCGGCCCAAGCGACATACGAAATTAAAAACAGGGTTTATCGTATTTTCCTGCCCGACCAATTAACAAAATGTTCACTGCAGCGAATTCAATTCATCGCTTGTAACTTTAATTTTTTTTATAAATTTTTTTTTACGGCTTTCTACGAAAAAAGACAACAAAAAAAAAAACAACGGTTTTTTGGTTGTTCACCTTTTCAACTTTAGTTTTTGTGACTGTTTTTTGAATTGAGAAATCGAAAGAAATGTTCAACGAGTCG
>JAHWFP010053251.1:0-23783 GCA_023313725.1 Lithobius niger | reverse complement strand
GGGGGGGGGGTCCAAAAGGCAACGTAAATAGGTGTGCATCTGTATTAATTTAACTCTGTTGAGCCTTCGGCTTTCCGTCTTTTTTTCCTTTTTTTTTTGGACCACTGCACTGTGACTGAGGCTGGCGCTAATGACCAAGCTGCCGACGCGCCATTAAGCCTCAATCCCCCCCCCCGTTTTTTTCAATGACCGTACGAACCCTGTGAAAAGTTACCGAAGAAAACAGTCCGCATTAAAGACTGGCCTTGTTAGAACACGACATAACACTAATCTGAAAAAGAAAGATAACTGCCCCGACTGGGACTCGAACCCAGGACTCCCCACATAGCCAGGCGCTCTTTTCTTTTCGTCATCTTTCCTTCTTTTCTTAAGTTAAGTGTGTATTGTATTTTCACAAGTCGAGTCAGTAACGCGGACTGCACGCTTCATAAAAAAAAAATAGAAGATAAATTTGCATGTTTTAACCTTGTGTTGCTGACAATTCACATGCTGACATTTTGTGAACTGTAACACATGAATTGAACCATGCGCAATGCAAGAATTGGAGTGGTCATTGGGGCTCATTTATGCCGAACTGGATTCAGTCGTTGCATTCTTGCACTAAAAAAAAATTGTAGACTACTTCGAGGCAGAATTGTAGCCTACTTCGAGGCATTACATAGCTTCTTTGCAGGGGTGCCCATCCCCCTCCAAAGACACCCCCAAAGACTATTCCGCCGTCCCCCCCCCCCCCCAATTTTTTTCACCCAGCCCCTTCCAACTTTAGAAAAAGTTGTGTATTTCATAGCATGATTATTTGGGCGCCAACTAATCATGTTATGAAATATATCATTTTTTAAAATTCGGAAGGGGCGGGGGAGGAGGAAACTACGTCCCATCCCCCCTCAAAAAAACATTAAAACAATAGGCCGGTCAGCCATAAATTTTTGTGGGAGGGGGGAATTCGTCCCCCCCCCCCCAAAAAAAAAAATGACAACGTGGAGATACTCCTCATGTTCTCCCCCTCGCCCCCTCCTGTGGGCATCACTGCTTCTTTGATTTCGATTCACATTATCTTAGTCTGTGCCTTCAACGAGTGTGCTTGTTGCTTACACAGAGACGATTCCGCGTGCACTACGCCGAAGGACATCACCTTTAACGTTATCCAATCTGGTTAATGGTAAAGAGATCCGTCGGACACGTAGTCTCATTAGGAACTCATTATTCACGTGCGAACGAACAAGAGGAAATTAGCTATTCTGGAGAGGTCAATCAAAAACGGAAGTTAGCTAAAATAAATTGTATGCTCAATATGGTATGACTGGACTTAAAGAGGAACTAGGGGAAGAATTTGATGGGCGACTTTCCGTGAGTAGTCTAGTCACAGAAGACATCCGTTGAGTTTCTTTTCGTCACAGTGCTAAAGCAATTCGCTAAATGGCTGTTTCTTTTCCCACAATTTATCTGAAATTTGCAGTGCTGCATGTAACGGTCGCATAGTCCTCCCTTGTGTCGTGCAGTGCTAAATGCATCCGTGCAGTAATAAACAAGCGGCTGCAGCGACTACCTAGTCACAACCGGTCGTCTGTACACTTCCGCCACTCTCGAATATGTAGAGGTGCACACCTCTATTGTACACTGCAACAGCTTTCTCTATTATATGTATAATCTAAAGGCAGTAACCACAATTGCCAGTTAAAAATTTGTGAGATTTTAGGCATAATTGTCAGCTTTTAGGCCTAATTTTTACCTGCCGTTTTAATTTCGTAAGTAGCTGCTTACGGAGAAATGGCTAGAAGAGTAGGCCTGTTCATTTATGCAACACGGGTGTGCCTCTCAACACACAGTCACAGTGCGTAACGAGCAAAGTTACTGGAGAGAGACGTCATAATAGTGTTGTTGATGAAGCCAGCAACTCGTAGCAACCTGACGTTGCCATGGCAAAGTGATTTTCGGTGTAATTTTAAGTTTTTAGGCCTAATTTCATTATCTGCCATTTTAATTTCGTAAGTAACGGAGAATTTGGTACGAAACTTAACCTATTCATCAATGCAACATGTCGTCAACACTATTTTAAAGCAGGGTGGATAAAAATCGTGATTTTTTTGATTTAAATCAGTATTTTTTTTTACCTGGGTTTTCTGTTGTAATTTGTGGATACCATTTAGGTAAATGTTCGCAGAGATAATGCCTATAGAAAATAAATGTATACTTTTTGCCAAATTTTGATTTTTGATTTCGAACACTAAGGTCAATTTTAATAAACGTTTTAGCTGATACAAATTTAAACATGCACTACACCATGCCTTAAAGTAAGATAATTATGGCTAAAAGAACAAGTCATTGCCATCCATATGACTGATTTATTTTTTTTATTGAGTATTTTCCGAGCAAGATTTCCAGCTTTGGGTGTTCGCAGGAGGTGGGAAATTTTTGTGTGAACATATTCAAATGCTGAAATGCACCTCTTCTCCACACCTGCAGAAGGCTCTGTCGTCATAAGCAGCTGATCTATGACACTGATCGTAACAGAAACCCAAATTTAAACTGGAAATTTAATAGGTGAAATTACTTAACACATTTCAAGGAAGGCAAAATTATTGATTTAAATCTTGATGTTTATTAATAAAAATCATTGGATTTAAAATCGCTGATTAAAATCAGCTTGATTTAAATCAATCCACCCTGTTTTAAAGGAAGCTAATGTGTATCGTTAACAAAATCCTTTTGTTTTTGCGGTTGCATGTTATCCTTAAGCCCTAACCAGACTGGCTGCTCGCGGCTGCACGCCGACGTAGTATGTTGTAAAAAAGACTTCAATATTCGTCTCACCACCAACCACACTATTGCTGCAATGTTGACCTTGTAGGCACGTAGTTACGCATAGCTACGCACGAAATTTTCTTGTGTCTGGAGAGGCCTTTAGGGTTTAAATACGAAGATCAAATGTTATTATTTCAAAACTTTTTTTTGGTCACTGAATCTAATAGTGAAACCTTCTCGTCTCTATCTGGTACCGTTCCGAACTTGAAAAAGAGTGACTGTTAGACAGACTAGAGAAGATGGTCCACCTCTTTTGTTTCTGCAGAGATGCAGTTTCGCACGGAACAAAACGAGGAAGAGACGCAGCCGCTACGTGCCGCACTGAAAACTGAAGCTAAATTAGGGAAAGAAACAGCCATTTAACAAGTTGCTTTAGCACGCCAAGGAAAAGAAACGCACGCATTATTCATTTCAATTGCAAGTGAAACCATGACGATAACGGTTTTTTTTTTTTCCGGTGATTTGAACGAATACGACAATCACCTGAGACGGCAATTGACAGCAGCCATTTTTGTTGCAACCCGGTTGGTGGCTTTCTGTGTACCATTCCGCCAGGGAAGTTCTGCACGGAGCTAGTGACGTAGCGTAACGCAAGCATTTAGCAATCTGCCACATGTGCTGCACTGTTGCAAGAAGCAGAACCGCACGGAGCTCTACATATCCTGCCGCCATTTTCCCTACGTTCCCTCAATGCAAAATTTGTCTTACACGTTTTCCTGCCGTTTTAATTTCGTGCATTTTTTTTTTGGTCAGCTTTCCAATAGTGACAATAACGTCTTATTCACTGCGGAGTTCGTGTCTGGAGCCCGTCTTTGAGCTAGCTGCAAGGCGCACTCGATACGTGCGGAGGTAAAAATATTGGAGTAGTTTCTCAAACAAATGCTGTGATAGCGGTTTTCTTGGGCCTAAAAATGCTCAGTTTTTCAGAGATATTGGCACCTATTGCAAGTGGAAGCTTTTTTCTTCCTATTTACAACCGTAATACACAGGATTCCACGTATCCTTCCGCCATTTTCTCTGTGTCCAAAAAATGGCGGAACTGAACGCAACTAACCGTAAAGGGTCTGATGATGTCTAATAGAACGGTTAGTTTTGAAAGTCCATTTACGGTTCTGGAGGGTGATAACAAAAAAGTCTGGACTTAAAAAAAAAATTTGCTGTTACGTTTTTTATGGACCACCCTGTATGTTACCAGCATAAGGGATTGGACAAAAAAAAACATGTTTAGGCCTAAGAAACCCGCTCTCACAGCATTAGCTTGATAGAAACGCTGTTTTTCACCTCCAGTGTCCCTTGCAGCTAGTACAAAAACTGGTTCTAGATTCGAGCTCTGCAGCTAATACGGACTGTTATTGTTTCTGCTCTCTATGCGGCGTTCAAGCATTTACACCTGTGAATTCGTCTGCAACGACTTGTACGACGGGAAATCGTTGACGAATGTCGCATGTTGAAGTTAAAATTGCTACCATCATTATTTTCCATCCGCAGATGTTTAGCAGGAAAGTGGCTTCACCTGCCATATTTTAACGTGTTAACGAGACTCTGCTAGCCGCAGTTCCATTTATCGTTGGCTTACAAAGCGACAACCAAACACTGGATGGAAAAATACGTGGCCTTGATGACCAATCTGAACGTTCTGTTTTGGTGATGGTTATGACTGAAGGTTACATTTAGTCATAGTGAAAGATGATGGTTACTTGCAATTTTACAAGAAATATACAGCAGGGACGATTTGTTCGGAGGCACGGGGCCAAATTGCAATCCAAGACTTGCACTTTGCCTTCCAAACGTCTTCTTGATGGAGGCAAAATGGCATTTCAATTCCTTTATTTCACAACTGACAATTCCTTATATATTTGGCTCGTAAAGTGACAGTCGCATACAGAACGCCAAAAAAAAATGTTGGTTTAGATGACAGGCAGTATGTATGAAACATGTCGTTCACTTACAATTTTACAGGAAATATATAACAGAGGAAATTTTGGATGCACAGGGGCTCTCCAAACGTAACTCATCTAGGGAAAAATTCCATTTCAGTTCCTTTTATTGCACAACATTGCTTTGATCGTTGGCTTGTAAAGCGACAGCCGAATAAAAGATTGTTTGGTTCTGATGATGGATCTTATGGTTCCGTTAGTCGTTGTGGAAATGGTCGTTAACGCGCAATTTTAAACAGCAAATATAAACAGCGGGAACGAAAAGCAATCGGCTGGACTGGAACAATTGCTCTCCAAGAATTGAACTGCACTATACTGTAAAGAGAGCAAAAATTGCATGCCAAAGTAGAACTTTTTTGCATTCTAATTTTATTTCGCCTTGTTTTCATATTGAGCAGCTTTCTACAGCAGGCACAACAACATCAACAAAGGTGATAAGGACTACTAAATCCTTTATTTAAACTGCTAGTGTCATGTCGATTGCTCCGGAAACAAATACTGTGTGTGCATTTAGAGAGGAGGTGTGCGCCGTTAACACATTCTTCGGCGGCGACCAACATCAAATTTTTTCGCGGCGGAGTGAATCGGCACGCCGATATTCGAAGGGGAGCGGCTACTTTCAGCCCGAATATTTTCTTCGTTTTCTGAAAAATATTTACGGTTTGTAATCACTACAGATCACAATGGTTAATAATTTTCATTGTTGTTAAAAACAAACGTAACAAACGACAATTTCGTTGGATGATTATTGTTTTCATTTCATAGTTTGCAAGATAGGATAGCATTAATTATAGAGCGGATGGTGTCTATACGTTTGCAGGCACATTAAAGAAAGTACAGTATAGGCCTAGTTTGTAACGACCCTGTGTAATGCAATTGTTAAAAACATTGGTAGAGTAATCGGCGGCGACGGAACGCCGAGAAAGAAATCTGACCTGCGGCTGCGCAAGTGGCGTCTTTTTTGCACGATGATTTTTGGCGGCGTAGCGCGGTGGAGCACACGTCAGATTTAGAGGTGTGGATCGTCATGCTTCCTTTAGACGGGTCAAGGCTTTTACTTCCAGCAAGTAAAAGCCGATAAAGGGGTAAATTTACTACTTCATTTCTCCAAGTAACCAATGAAATCAGGCGCTGATCACGTGATGCTTTAACGTTGTTTCCCAATCTGGAGTTGCTAATCTTGCCGTAGTCGGTAGCGATACGGTATGAATCCAGCTTATCAAACGTTATGACCGAGATTTCAATGAATCGAGCTACGTTAGAACTGTATGTGATAAGCTACTTTACAAATTTGATAGCTGGAAATAATCTAATCGAAGACTGTTTCGGATGCGTACGCGTATAGAGCAGTGTCACGACGTAGTATTATTGTATATAACTCTATGCTGGAGCCTTAATGGGTTAGCTGCAAGGGGCACTACAGAAAGAAACAGAAGGGCGTCATAGTGAAGCCGATGCTGTGAAGAGTGATTTATTAGACCTAAAACGCGCGATTTTTGTTGTTGGAGAAAACAACGTCATTTTAAGCCTAAGAAATCCGCTCTTCCGTTGTTTTTCCCTCCATTTTTATGCAGTGCACCTTGTAGTTATGCCCTCCAAACCCATACTGGTGCCAATATGGCGGCAAATGTCACTGCTCTATAGTGAAGCACCGAGTAGACTGGTCTTTTAATCGTATTATCTCTAACTAGACGAAGCCCGTGCTACTCACGGATCGTGTTATACGGAAACTCACCAAATAATGGAAATCCATCCAAAAATGGAAACCCGACCCAATCAGATTTTTGCGCATACTAGCTAAAAAACGCTGATTGTCGTTCGCTTCGCTCACTCAATCAGCGATCCCAAGCCTGACACAACCCGGTATCCAAGCACTGACATTTGAATATTTCCATAGAAAAATAAATAAAAACGTTTTTGTAGAACTAAGTTGAAACCTTTAGCCCGGCAGTTTTGGGCATTTTTTTTCCTGGGAGAGGCAAAAAGTAAATCGCCGACAATGCCTGATAGGGTTTTGTTTTCGTTTACAGAGGTCTTATCGTTACCGGCCACTTTGCAACGTACTGTAGCAATGATAAGCGTCGTGCACCGAAAGTTTAAAGTGGTTGTTAAAGCAATTGTTAGATTCTTATTGTTGCCGATCACTTAGCGGACCCTTTTCCTTTTCTAATATTGTCGACCCTTCGTTTTTTCTCCGCCCGTCATCCAGGATGATTATGTAGATTAAAGATTTCGTACCGTATATCAATAACTTTTTTTTTCTTCTTCAAATATCCAAAAACTAGTGCAAGTCTCGCCCTGCGTTTCCTGATCGTCACAAATAATGTTTTTTTACTTGTCGGGTTTAGGTGCAGTACAAGCCTAAATAAAATCGTTTAGTGTATTTATTGAGTGTAGCAACTGAGTTTGTATTGTGGCGACAGAGGCTGCGTGAATGGCGGTGGAACTCCGACTAGCTGCCTGAGGAAGCCATGGTGGTGCACGACTGGGAAGGCCATCCTGGCTAAGTCTCTTACAGGCCAGTCAGTGACAGACAGGGTAATGTGACAGCCTACCAGGCTACATCAGTAGGTATGGGATCTACTCTGACCTCTTCTGAAGAGATAGTACGCCGGTATAGTTATGAAACATGTGCTCGATGTTTAAGAGTTAACGAATGCATATTAAAATTCCATAAGTGAATGCTCTGACATTAATATAAATACAATAGACTAATAAGCACAATTATTGTAGACTGTCAAATTACGTTATAAATTCCAGCATTTTGCATGCTGTCATTATTGGTACCAGAGTGTTCTCAGTAGGGTCGACACTAGAATCACTTCAGCGGGGAAGCGGCAGTCGGGCTGCAATTTTAGCCAGGGAAGCGAACCAAAAAATGCTACTTTTGCGGTCCCCCCTCCAAAAAAAAAAAAGAATAAAAGTAAAAATAACACTCTTGCAATAAAAAAAAATGGTGTAGAAAACAGTTAGGAATGTTTTCTCACGCCAAACACTCTTAACTGTTTTCTACACCATTTTTTTTTAATATTTAATTATTTATAAAACCAGCTGAAATAAAGATGATTTTTACAACTCTCACGGTAAAACCTGGGCTCTATTGATGTGACCTAAAGTCTTTGCTGTCGCTGTGAAGAAACTAACGTAAAATACCTTACCAGAATTTTCCTTCGTTTATACGTCTGATTTTGATCTGATGGTGGGGGGCGCCAGGGGGAGGTCGCCAGGGGGCGGGGGCGGCCAAAAAATTTAGGGGGACGAGCGCCACCACCCCCCCCCCTCCCTTAGCGTCGTCCCTGGTTCTCAGTTTGCAGTAGAAGGCTAAGCCAACATAAACAGTGACGAACATTTCGTCCTCCCCATCCACCAATGGACAAAGAGGGAAGAGAAATGCAGCAATTTAAAAGAGCCATCGCTGTACTTGCTCATGCTACAACCCCTGCTCATCAGATCACTATGGTAAAAATTGCTTGTACTGCACTGCCTCTCTGTTTTTCAGTCTTCAGTCCAATCCGAGGGGAGAAACGTTCACAGACGAGATGGATTCTGCTGACAAACTATTTCTCGTCATTTTATTTAATTTTTTTTTTACCAAAATGAATACTATTGTTATGACATTAACCTCATTCCAAAGAAAATCCACTCACAAAATTCAAGAGCATTTCGAGGCTCCAACAACAAAAATTCTAATTTTCAAGGTTTTTCAAGCCTTGAATGTTCTGTGTTCAAATTTAGGGCTTTTCTAGCAATTCAAGGTCGAGTACGTCCCCAGGGGACCTAGGTACTGTCCAGAATAGAGCAGAATAGATCCCATAACAGTTAGTCTTTCGTACTATTCTGATCGGCACAGACAAGCAGGAGCTTTGCCAGGGTACCCTGTTCAGCCATCGACTAGATTAGCTATAGCTTAGCTCTCCCTACCTCTCTGCCACGATTCTTAAGGGCAGTGTTCGGCATTTATGAGGAGGCACGATGTTTATTGAGATTTTTACAATGAAATCGTAGTGTAATAGGTTATCGCCGTTATGTAAGTTGTACTTTGGGTTCACGTTTATCGAATTACACCGATCGCTAGAGGAATTCTCCGGTCATCAAGTGTTGACTACATGAATAATACACATTTATGTGAAGAAACAAGCCCATGAACAGATTTACATTGAAAAAAAAACCTCAATAGCTTTAATACAAACATTGTATCATTTAAAAAAAAAATAATAAACCTTCGTCGAACCAATAATGTTTACACGCATGTTAAAATAACACAAAAAAATTGATATGTCGTAGCTCATTGGCTACAAATTTCGGTCACCTTTATCAAAAGAAACATTAAAAAACACACCTTCATTATTATATACATTTAAAGATCCATCCCCTTTTACTTTAAATGTGATTCTTTAAATGTATATAATAATGAAGGTGTGATTTTTACTGTTTCTTTTGATAAAGTGGCCGAAATTTGTGAGCTACGAAATATCAAGTTTTTGTGTTATTTTACCATGCATATAAACATTATTGGTTCGACGAAGATTTTTTTTTAACAACCTTATGTTTACATTAGCCTAGCGTCGCTGAGGCTTTTTTCAATATAGAAAAGAATACATTATAAACAGAGCCATCGACATTGACGTAATATTAAAAGGGCGTTACCTAAAAAAAAAAAAGAGAGAAAAAAAGCCTTATCCGAAACGTCGGTAGAGCTATCTAAAGCCGGTAGTGATGAACCAGGAAATGATTTAACCTTACTACACATGCTAACAAGTACAGATAAATAAAGAATAAATCACAAGGTCAAGTCTTGACGAAGCAGATAGTCTGCATTCAAGACTGGTCTTGCGAGAATAAAAGACACACTCATCTGAGAAACATCGAACCCTGGCATCCCAGTCGGGGCAGTTAAATTTTCTTTCTTTTTCAGATTATAGTCTGTTCCACATTATGTTTTCAGAAAACTAACTGTATGACGCCACCGTTTTCTTCCACTACGAGTGCAAAAACATGTAAATATCCCGCTCGTAGACTCTGACAGTAACTGTGTAGAGCCTGCAATTGTAATATCTGCATGTTTTTGCACTCGTTCTGCAAGGAAACGTGGTATCATACAGTTAGTTTTCTGCAAGCATAATGTGGAACAGGCTATAGTATATCTTATATCCTCACAAGGCCAGTCTTTAATGCCGACCATTTGCTTCGCTTTACAGGAAGATCATACAATTTTCGGCGTTTGAAGGGCGTCAAAAGCAATGGGATCAACTGACTGGACTGAAGAAATCCACTCTCAATCAACAACATACGGTTTTAAACGAAGCAAACAGTCTGCATTAAAGACTGTCCTTGTGAGGATACACAATACACTAGTCTAGGATAGAAAAAAAGACAACTGCCCCGACTGGGACTCGAACCCAGGACATCCTGTTTACTAGCCGGGCGCTCTAACCACTGCGATACCGGGGCGGGTGCTGGCTACAGGCTCCAGCCGAGCTAAGTAGCTGTTCAATCTTTCTCAGTGGTGACCTAGAGGTCACAAACATACATACAAGGAGGGAAAGCAACTTTGCTTCTTGGCCCCCACACTAGAAATAATGCGCGAAGTAAATAAATAAAGAAATCACAAGGTAAAGGGTAAACGAAGCAAGCAGTCTGCATTAAAGACTGTCTTTGTGAGGATACACAATACACTAGTTGCTTTCCCTCCTTGTATGTATGTTTGTGATCTCTAGGTCACCACTGAGAAAGATTGAACAGCTACTTAGCTCGGCTGGAGCCTGTAGCTAGTACCCTCCCCGGTAGCTCAGTGGTTAGAGCGCCTGGCTAGTAAACGAGAAGTCCTGGGTTCGAGTCCCAGTCGGGCCAGTTGTCTTTTCTTTCTTTCTCATACTAGTGTCTTGTGTATCCTCACACGGACAGTCTTTAATGCAGACTGCTTGCTTCGTTTACTCTTTACCTTGTGATTTCTTTATTTATAAAATTGTAATTCTCAGCACTCATTAAAAGGTTACGTGCTTGGTCACAAATAAGAACATGCCAATGTTTGGATAGTGAGGGTCTTCCACTTCTGTTTTTATTCATGTTCCTATTTCTGACCAAGGCACATAACTTTTAATAAGGTTCAGTGGCTTTTGGAGTCTAAACAGGATGGAAAGCCAAGTGGGCTGGATAAGGGTTTATCACATCTGGAGCCTATTTGGCTTGCTATCCTCTTTAATCATTAATTTCACCCTTTATTGTGTGTTCCATTCGTTTTCACTTGGTGTTTGGCACGCAAACAAGCATCCCTCCAGTGGCGATTGGAAAGTGTATGTTTATGTGTATACGTGTGCGTGTTAAATGCTGCCTATGGACGTTTCCTTTTAGCCGTGTTAGTACGGCTCAGCGGTAGGACTTACGCTTTTGGTTTCAAAGGTCGTGGGTTCAATTCTCCACACAGACAGTCAGTGCAGCAGGCAGCTTTTCCATGCAGGGGTACAAGGGCAAAATGTTGGGCCCCTCCTCAACAAGTACCGAATTTGGGGGACAAAGGCACTCCCAATCCAAACCAAACAACAGTGAATTTTGTCGCTTTTGGGTCCCTGACTCGTGAATTTTGGGTGCCCTGTCACCTGGGCCCGGGTGCGTAGCAACCTTTGAACCACCCCTAATTGCATCACTGCAGGCAATCTGATATTTAAGTCCAAAAGGCAACGTAAATAGGTTTGCATCCTTTTTTTTTCAGATAAGTCTAGTATGTCTGAATTTGAATAGGGGAAACCTGCAATACGAGGGGGGGGTCGAGAGAATGTCCAAAATTCTGATGAAGGAAGCTGGCAGTCTTGCAAACTCCCAATGCTAACGAGTCTGGCAGAGAAGCCTCCCAGGATCCCCTTCCAATTGTCAACCGGAGAAGCTTTCTCATTAACCCTTGAATGCATGAATTATTTTCTGATACTTTTTTTTAAGGACCATTATGATAGTTGGGTCAGTCGGGGGATTCGAACCAGCATTAGCAGGGTTTGGAGACAAGGAAGCTGACCACTAGGCTGTTGCTGCTCGCTTTGCTCGGGGTCCCCGGGGACCCCTCACAAAGCTTGCAGTGCGATTTGGGCCTTAGTTTTTTCACGTTTAGTCAGCTGTTACCTGCAGGCAACCGTATGCAACATGGGGTTAATGTTGGAGCAACGAAAAGTTTATTAACCCTTGAATGCATGAATTATTTTCTGATACTTTTTTTTTAAGGACCATTATGATAGCTGGGTCAGACGGGGGATTCGAACCAGCATTAGCAGGGTTTGGAGACGAGACGCTGACCACTAGGCTGTTGCTGCTCGCTTTGCTCGGGGTTCCCAGGGACCCCTCACAAAGCTTGCAGTGCGATTTGGGCCTTAGTTTTTTCACGTTTAGTCAGCTGTTACCTGCAGGCAACCGTATGCAACATGGGATTAAGGGAAAAGGTGGGGTAGGGGGAGGGGGGGCGATTTGAGGGTTTATGGAGCATCGACGGCAGCTAGGTCATTAAGGCTAGGACGAGTACTGTCTCCGCTCTGTCATCACGTAATGTAAATAAAGAAGTTTTATAAAGATGTGGATTTTTTTTATTTATGTTACTAGTTTCGATTGTAATAATACGAGCGTTTTGTATCATTCACTCTTACGTATCAACCACATAACGCCATCTCCCACTTACAACAAAAATAAAACACTTTAAAGCAAACGCAGTAACGACCACGTGTTAGCTAGGTTTTTTTTTCTTTTTTTTTTAATTAAAACGTTTCCGTTTGTTTACCTTGAGCGGGAGCTTGTTCCACTTGTTTCGGCGCTTCAGGTACCTCCTTTCGAAGTTGTCATCCCAGTACTCCTTGTAACGCGGGTTGAAGTTCAGCTTGTTGTACACCTTGTCCGTAGCGATGTCCACTTTGGCCGTACCAAGATGGGGACAAGTTGCACGGGAACTGGCTTCCGCGTACGCCGCTATGTCGTTCGTTTCGTCGGCCGCATCCCCGTGGCCGTGGGCTGGGATGTCCACGGCGGGTGCCCCCGGGGGCTGGGCGGCGGCGGCGGGGTTAGGAACCCCCGCCCCGGCCACATCGCCCTTGGAGTTGGGGGAGGACGAACGTGACACGCCCAAGCTCGGAGAACCCGAATTGACGAAGTACATGTAAAGGACGAGACATAAGACGGCCACGGTGAGGAGAACGTAACGCACGGATCCCCTGCGGAACACACGCATGGCGGCCGTACGCAGCAGCATCGGAAATGCCTTTTTTTTTCTTTCTTTTTTTAACAAGTAAACACTTCTAGAAAGGTTAGGGTTTAGTTGCTGTTATCTTGGGCAAGGGCAAGATTGAAAGATGCGATCAGATGTGCTATGTTTTCTCCGCCGAATCCGTAGCAAAGCAAGCTCCCATCTTGCGTGCGGCACCAATTCCACCCCAAAATCCGGCCGTTCGTGTGCAGCACAGATTCCGTCACTGTCGTGGCGCGGTCACGGAGCCCCACGGAATCGTTACGATACGCAGAACGTAAACTCCACACGCATACAAAACACAAAACACCACGGTATAAAACGGCTTGGCACCACTCCCTCTCTCTACGGCGAGGTTTGTTTTGACAGAGCAAGACGCAACTGCGCCGTCATACTGGCGGCTACAACGGCCGTGCTCCCACGGACACAGTCTCCGCGTCGGTGAGAAACACGCAGGCGCGAGGCAGTGCCAACGCACTTGGGCGTTGCCGATTTGGAAGTGGAGGGGTGGAAGCGCAGAACCGCAGCTCGCGAATCGCGGCGAGAGAGGGGCTTCGAAGCACCAGCGCACCCGCCGCCAGAGCCGCGCGTCGCGAGTCGAGCAGGCACACGCGAGGGGAAGAATTCCGCATTTTAAAATCTCGGAATCTCCGTGAATCCTCACCTGTCTCACCATAAGATGCTTATCCGAATACGACTCCCAGCCAGTTGACGGGGGCTTTAATCGCGAAATAAGGTCGTCGTTGTCGTCGAATTTAAGGGTTTGCGGATAACATTTCCGGACAAATCACGCCAATACCGGAAAACCTTGAAGGGGGGGAAATATTGACGGAAGTGGTCGGGAGACGTGATCCGACGCCTTCCGTGGGTCCCTGGTCAACCAAATTAAATACCTCGGAATTAAAATTTAATGAGTGCGCAAGCAACGTGAACAAGCACCTCTGATCTAAAATGTACACACGCGCGCTCCTCGTGCGAGTAAAAATCAATAAGATTTGCTCGGCGCGTCCGTCAGCTGTTTTAACTTGTAGCCAAACCGGGCTGACCACTGCTGGTATAAGAGCCTGTGCTACGCCGCTTCCGTAGGAACGTTTGCAGGATTTATGCGCTTCCGTAGCGTGCTTGTAACCTCCTGAGGGAGTGGTTTTATAGTTTTAATCAATCGCTTTCTGGTGATAGGAGTGTGTTATTCCAGCGCTACTAAGCTGCCGGAAATATACGAAAATTAAAGGTGGCAACCTCGGCAGAAGCGCTTACTATTTCCCCTAAGTTAGATGTTCTCCCAACGACATAAAAATAGTACGGAATGGCTTAAAAGTGACTATTCACCGAATCACAGGTTGCAGCATTGTTGCGAGTTTAATTTCGGATTTCAACGTTGAAATTGTACCACCACCCCAGCAAGGTTACGCCGATGACGTCATTTGTGAAATCTCCCAAGCTCAAGATCCACATGACGTCAAATTGTAATGACCGATTGTCACTTCAAGATACTTAATATTCATTGTTAGTTGACATGATGCTATTATATTAATTGTTGTAACAATGTATGGCTGTGAATTGTCTGTACTTATGACCATACTTTTGCCGTTTTCATTGTTGTAAAGTCAGCTGCTAAATCCCGTATCAGCCCAGTTGCAACAATGCTTTCTATGTTGCTAACGCATTCTTCAAAAGTGGGCCGGATAAGTGGGCAGGATAAGTGGGCCGGCCCACTTATCCTGCCCACTTTTAAATGTTTAAACCCGGTTCAAACAAGTGTTTTAAAATAAACACTTTTTGGCACACCTAAAAAACGTTTTAAATGCTTTACCTGAAACACATACAACAGCGTTTTACTAACAGGATTGACTAAAAAAAAAAGACTTTAATTTTACAGCACATGCTTATTTTAAATTAAAAGAGTCGGTCAGTCAACGAAATGTCCACTGGAACTTGCTCTCCATCAGGACCAGAACGGCGATTACGTTCATTTGACCACGCCCTATAAACATTTAACTCCCAAGATATTGAACGTCTCAAATTAACGCATTGCCTTGAATTTTGAAGCTGAAGTTCATCAGAAGTCACTTGCATATAAATCTGTTACTTACTTGAGGCTTGACTTCATTAGCATATTCGTCACACAGGTTTACCCGGCTAAGCCATTCATCGTCCTCGTCAGAGACAAGATTCGAAACACCCAAATCTATTGGGCAAATTTTGGCTACCATTGTGATAAATGCAGTTTGGAATTCACAACAATAAACAAGCAGACAACAATGAACATGCACGCAGCGCCAACATGCATCTCTTGAGACGACACATTGTTATAAAACCGCCGTGAAATGGAGAATTAGCGCTGATCTGAAAGTGCTTATGTTGAACGAAAAGTATGGTCATAAGAAACTTATAGCCATACTTTTGCCACAATGTCCGCTGATAAGTGGTTTTTGGCCCACTTTTTCTTTGACAGATTCCTCGGACTGAAAGAAACATCCTCGGCCTTCGGCCTCGGACGATCTTTCAGTCCTTGGAATCTATCAAAGAAAAAGTGGGCCAAAAACCACTTATCAGCGGACCATTGTTGCAAAAGTATGGCTATAACTATTACTTAATGTTTGACGTCAATTGTAACGGCTCGAGCTCGCTTGGTCTTCTGCGGGGTGCTCTCCCAACAATTAGATATTAACCTCAAATTCATTCCGCCACCAACTCTCCAACTTCCCGCATCGAAAGGTAATTTTGGCCATTTTAATTAGAAATTTTCCCTTTTTGTCCCGTTTCCCCAAACTTAACTTCAAACCGGACCAACCCTGTTGCTAGTTTTGTAACACGCTATAAAGTATAGCGAGGCGCCACTAACCGGTGCGCCTTGCAGTTACATGCGCTGTTTGTGCACTCTCTCAATATCCGTCTAAACACGGCTATTGGCAGAGCGCCAACAGCCGGGTACTGAGCCTGCTCTCCTACTCAACTAGAGAGAACCGGTTCCAACCTGTTAGCCTGTCACGTGACGTGAAGCCTGAAGGGGATTCCCCCCCACCTGGCCAGTATAAAAGCTGGCCTGCTGGGGCCGAAATCGTCAGTTGGTGTTTGGGGGACAGTCTGCCCACTGTCTCTCTGCTCTGAACGTAGGGTCGGTTCAAGGGGAAAACTTGATACCGATGCCTAATATGTGACGCTATTGTGTATAGTCCCCTAGCTATACAGTAAGGAGTGAATGGGAATTGAGCTTGACTCGAAACTTATCGTCCACTCCCTTAGCACCCTCACATATTTTGGGGGCCTTGTCCTCAGGATTTGAACCCGACATTTTTATGTTATGGTTTTGAAAAATTCTGAATATGAGCGAACCAACTTTGGGAGGTGGTCTGTGAACCTGGCCAGTGACCGCGTGTCAGGAAAACCACAGTCGACCACACGATTTATTTGGGAAGAGCTGCCTGAATAAATTGAACCCACTTTCTTTTTCATATATGAAAAATAAAGTAAAACAGTTGTATGGAAACTTACAGTGGGGAGAGCTACCCGTTGTCAAGTAAAGTGCAACCATTGGGAGTTTACTAGGTCCCAGCCAGTGGCTGCGTGTTGGGATACCTCTTGTGAACTGGTTTTCTTTCGGTTATCAGGTCCCCCTTAGCCGAAGAAAAACACCCCGTTAATTTCCTGGAAATTAACGTTAAAGCATGGGAGACAATTTTTAGAATCTTGCCAAAGTCTAAAGAAAGTCGTTTTTTCTTTCTGCCCTACTGAATAAGGAAGGCCGAAACAAGAACCCCAGTTTCTTGCATTAGAAACAAAGGAACGCAGTTATTATTAGTGAAGGGAACAAAACCAACACTTAATACATAATTGTAGGAACTAATTGCGAAGGAGCGCGCATTTTAGTTACAAGTTGAACGTTTAGAAACCCTTAATGAGCTAACTGAGTCCTCATTAATTAAAGTTTCAGACGAACTAGTAAACTTAGGAATTCTAGGTGGCTGTAACCGCTTGCAGTATTTAGAATTAAGTTGAAGTTGAATTGGGTAAATAAAAACGCCTAAATCAAAACTCAGCTTGGAACAAGAGAAAAAAGAAAAAAAAAGGTGACATAAAAGTCAGGAATTTTTTTTTTCCAAAACGAAACGAATTTGTTAGCCTACAAATGGCTCACGAAAACGTACCATTACCGTCAAGGTCACGCCCTTCCGCTGTGCGAAATCCAAGCCCTGGAAACGCATGGAAAAGGACGCGAACTGGGGAGCACATAAATGCACCCTTAGTTCAGGATCTTGGCGAGGATCTGGACGATTATTGGGGAGAGGATGACGACATTTGCTATCCAGAATTCTCTGATAGTGAAAGGAGTCTGTCACCACCCCAATTATCGCGTGCAGATACAGATGAACAGCGGGAAACCTCCTGTAGTTTCGCTGATCATCGAAACTGGGCAAGTATTCGCCCAATGCAAGATAATTTTCGGGATACGGTTTTTAGGCAATTAGACTGCTTACAAAACAGAAACCGAAATGGAGGGGAAGTCAATGCACAACCTGATCGTGTCTCACAACACGAAAAGAACGTACATAGGCCTTCCCGCTCCAACCCTGTCACATCCAACAGACGGACAAACCGTGATGTTGAAGCTGATGACAGTGCACGACATCCTCGTCGGCGCTATCCACGAGCCAACACGGACCGAGTGGATAGACCAACGTGCGGTGGTCGAGTAAATTGGCGTCAACCGGTTGAGCATGAACCGGAAGTCGACATGTGGAACTATAGACACACTCCACGTGAAGACAGTTTGTCGCCACCCAGGGACAGGAGGCCTGTGCATAGAAATGTGCACAGTCGGACTGGCCCTGATTACGTGACCGGGGAGTCAAACCGGGAACGTAGGGACGATTTTTCAGGCCAGGGTTTTGGGCAAAATCCACACATGGGATTTAGCGTGAAACCACCGAAAATCGCCATGCCAGTATACACTGGGCATGGAGATGAAAAATCGCCGTCACAGTTTCTGGAGGCGCTGTCGAAGTACAGCATTGCACTCAGCCTCTCAGAAAGGTACGTGTTAAAATCATTGGTTCCTCTTGCTATGCAAGGTGAGGCGGAACAATGGCTGAGGGTTTTTGGTCCTTTTAATGACTGGGAAACCTTCGAGTCAGACTTCAAGTTAGAGTATGAAAGCCCTAACTATGAAGATGACTTAAAAAGAGAACTGGAACAAAGAACTCAAGCTCCAGATGAGCCTTTTTCCAGTTATGCACAGTCAGTGTGTGGCTATTTTGATAGGTTGTGGCCCAATTGTTCTCAAGACGAGAAAGTAAGTCACATAATGAAAAATATGCACCCTGACTACAGACAACATCTCCAGGGTCGCCGGTTCGGCTCCCTGCGGGAATTGGTGAGGGAAGGGGCGAAGGTAAGTCAGTTTCTGTTGGCACAGCGAACTTACAAACCTCCCCCCGACCCGTCCTTGTCTGTGGAACCTCGCTTGGCGTGGCGTGGCTTCTATTCAAACACAGAAGCAACGCAGGGAAGCCAAACAACCAGGAGTGAAGCTGTACGACGTGCTGGCCAAGCAAGCAACACGAGTACAACACAGGTTTACTCTGGAAAAGTCCAACCAGTGACTATGGCTGCACTCGATCCGAGAGGGTTTCGAGCCGGCAAGTACGAGTCACTTGGACACAAAAGTAACAGTGGGAACACTGGTAACACCGGAACTGCAAATGTAGCACCAAAAGCTGCAAATGTGCAGAAAGCCGGTGCTACAAAGCAAAATGAACAGACACAACCACGAAAGGAACGTAAACCTTTTGATGGAACGTGCTGGACATGTCAGGAACAAGGGCACAGATCCACAAATTGTCCTAAAAAGCCAAAAAACGCGGAAGACGGTCGTTAACATGGTTAAACCGCGTTACGACCGGGAAAAGCGCTGATTGGAGGGCAAAGGCTGGATTGTGGAAAGGCACGCTTAAACGTGTCTTTGCACCAAATGTGCGTTTGTTTAAGGGGGTCGAGGAGGAAACTAAGTCAGGGAATGTCCCTTTAATCAACATTAAAGTGGCAGGGGAACCCTTCTTAGCACTCATCGACACAGGAGCCAGTTCTTCTATCATCTCTGGTGCTACAGCACGTACTTTGCAGGCAAAGGGCGTGAAGTGGCGCAGGGATTGCTGTGTAACCTTTATTTTGGCGGCCGGAAAAATCCAAGGTGAAGGGTACTGTAGAGCAACGGTTAGATGGCCTGGTGGTTACTCTGCGCAGCATACATTTTTGGTTTTAGAAAACGCAGCAGACAGCGTTATTCTAGGACGAGATTTCTTGGGTCGGACTGGCCTCATACCAGATATCCAACAAGGTGGCTGGCGTGTAGGAACAGAGGAACAAGAAACCATTCCGTTTGCAAAGGCTGATCAAACAAAAACTGAACAGCTTAAGCAATTGAATGTTGATTTGGAGAGAGAGCAACGTGTGAAGGATGATGCAGTGTTGGAGGAGAAAATCCAACAAGCACACTGTTCTAATGCACAACGCAAGCAGCTGAGAAGGTGTTTGAACAATTATAAACATGTTCTGACATCTAAACGAGGCAGCACTCACCTCCATGAGCACAAAATTGAGGTAGAACCAGGCACTCAACCTATCCGTCTACCTCACAGACCAGTTAATAAGGAGACAAGAGCCATCATTGAAGCTCAGATGATAGAATGGATCCAGGAGGATGTCATTGAACGCTCTGTGTCACCTTGGGGAGCTGTACCTTGCCTTGCACCTAAGAAGGGTGAGGAGGGGGCCAAACGATTTTGCATCGATTACCGCTTGTTAAATGGTAAAACGGTGAAGAATTCGCAGCCAACCAGCAACGCTAGTCAAGTATTTGCAATGCTTGGACAAGCTAAATGGTTTACAGTTCTGGATATGAAATCAGGATTCTTGCAAATTGGCATGGAAGCTGATAGCAAGAAGTACACCTCATTTCGTTGCCATATGGGGTCATGGCAGTTCAAGAAAATGCCATATGGACTCTGTAATGGACCTGCCTCATTCGCTAGGGTTATGGACATGGCTCTAGGGGATGCTATGTATTCTCATACTATGTGCTATGTAGACGATTTGATAATCTACTCAAAGGATTACCAATCCCACCTACTACACATTGCAGATGTACTGGAAAGGCTTGGAAAGGCTGGGATGACAGTAAATCTGAAGAAAATACATCTTTGTGCAAAGGAAATCACTTACTTGGGGCACATAATTCGGCCTCATGAGTACTCACCCTTACCAGAAAAGGTACAGGTGATCAGGGATTTCCCAGAGCCTGGTAATTTGAGATCTTTGCGTCGATTTCTAGGGATGATGGGTTTTTACAGACCTTTTATCAAGGATTTCCATGTCAAAGCAGCAAATCTTTTCGAATTACTAAAGGGAGATGCAGTTTGGGAGTGGAGTAAACCACAATCAGACTCAGTACAACAGCTAAAAGACAGCCTGACAAACTGTGTTTTAGCACTTCCAGATCTGGATAAGAGGTTTGAAATATCAACAGATTCTTCAGGAACCGGATTTGGGGCGGTGCTCTCCCAACACGTCGAAGGACGTGGGCTCGTACCTGTAGCATTTGCTGGCAGGAGACTCACAGATGCTGAAAAAAATCACTCAGTTTCTGAACAAGAAATGGGAGCCGTAATGTATGCTGTACGTAGGTTCAGACCTTACATTGAGAACGCACCATTCTTGATAGAAACAGACCACAGCGCATTGGCGTTCTTGAAGTCCTTGAAACAGCCTTCAGGAAGGTTAGCACGGTGGATTCTCGAACTCCAGGGAATGGATTTTGAGATAAGGTACAAGAAGGGTTCACAGAACCAAGTGGCAGATGCAATCTCCAGGATGTACGAGGATGAAACCAAAAATCCGGTACTGATAGCTGATTGTAAGGTGGAAAACGTAAAGATAACCGAGAGACCCACCGGATTTCCAAGTTTGGAGCAGATCCGGACGGCGCAGTTTGGTGACAGTTGGTCATCGCGCCAGATTGCTAAGTTAAGCAATGTAGCTGAAAGCGCTTCAGCTGTGGACGGAAGTAACCTCAAACCAGGGAGGCTCTGCTTGCGTGATGGGATCTTGTGTAAAATCTACATTCCACGTAACGTTCGTGACGTAGCTGAAGGTAATACACGTTTCAAAGCGTTTTTACCGCAGTCACTACGGCACAACGCCATTGCTGCAATCCATTGCTCTCCACTGGGAGGCCATTTTGGGGTATTTAAGACTCTGAAAAGGATGCAGGAGCTGGTAGGATGGATTGGCATGAAGAAGGACATAGTAGAGTTCGTACGCAGCTGTGACAAGTGTCAGACTTGCAAAACTGATACTTCGAAACCTGCTGGACTCCTGAAGACTATTGATCCTCCTGATGCCCCTTGGAGGAAAGTATCCGTCGATCTTTTGGGGCCGCTACCAACAACCCCAAGAGGGCGGCGCTGGATACTTGTAGTCCTGGATGAGTTCAGTTCTTGGCCAGAACTTTTTGCTCTCAGGACGGCCAAAGCGAAACAAGTTGCCGAGTGTGTGAAGGAGGTAGTCCTACGTTGGGGATTTTTTTCTAGAATTTTTTCTGACAATGGACCTTGTTTTGTGGCTAATTTATGGCGTTGTTTGTGGAGAGATTGGGGTATAAAAGCCCAATTCGCAACCCCGTACAATGCGCAGGCTAACGTCGTCGAGAGACAGAATCGTGTCATCAAACACATGTTGCGATGCTTCACTGCAACTCACAACGAATGGGATCTTCATTTGCAGGAATTCGCCTTTGCAATGCGAAGTTCTGTGTCTGAATCTAGTAAGTTCACACCCAGTGAACTGAACATCGGACGAAACCCAACCGGTCCGTGGGGACTTGAGTTAGACCAGCTAACAACTGGACCTCTACCCGAGAAAACACGTGGCAAGGAGACGGTTCAAATGGAGATCGTACAGCGTTTTTCTGAGATGTATAAGTTGGCAAGGCAGTCAATGAAAGCATCTAGGGCACAGAAAAAGGTCTACTATGACAGACGGCATAAGGCTCTAACCCTAAAGGTGGGAGATTTTGTTGTCCGCCGTACACACACGCTATCAAATGCAGCGCGAGGTATAACTTCATCCCTGGCGCCCAAATTTGCTGGCCCGTTTGTAATTTCGGCCCAAAAATCCGAGAAAACATTCATGTTGAGAGACGTTAAGACAGGAAAGGAAACTGGTCCACTTAGCGTAAACCAATTGAAACCCTATTTTTTCCCTGCAAAGGAAACCCAAAAGGTTCCTGAGCAAGAAAAATCAGTGGTTATTCCTAAGAAAAAAATAATTCAACCAACGATACCTGGCAAACCAAACCACTCGTACAATTTGCGATCGCGAATTGTACGGGGGGGGGGGGGGTCAGAAAGTAACAATAACGTAGGCTGAAATTATAAGTGGAACCAAACTTAGGTCGGTTTTTAAGCCCTGAAAACCAAGAATTCGCAAGAATTACCTTTTTTTTTACAATACATTGGCATACATGTAATGGTGCAATGAGTGAGTAAAAGAAACAGGATGGGAACGTAATAAGAATGGCTGGAAAAAAAAATCTACCATTCCAAAAACACGTTTTTTTTCCACAAAAATATACGCATAAATACAGAAATAAAAATGTATTTACTCAACTCCAGGTTATTTTCATGTAGATTGGAGGGGGGGAGGGGCCGATGGTCACTCCTTGCCTTTTTATCCACTACGATGAGGATTAGGAACGGGGGTGACGGGCGTAGGCCTAAAATTCCCGTTCCGTGCGAAGACATGGGGAGGGGGAGGGAAGTGAAAGACGTGGGTCAATCACTTCCATCCACCCATTTTAAACCATTTTTTCTACTTAATCCTAACAAAATCGTAAATCTACACGTAATAATGCTTCAATACTTACCTATTCTTGCTTCTCGGCGGGCTTTAAAAGCAATGTTGAGTCCGGCTGTCAACATCGGGTCGAGAGCGAGGTGAACGGTGTGTTTTGCGGCTGGAGCGGAAGTATTGTGCGTCATTTCCGGGCATTATGGATCCGCGGGCGGATCTGCATGCGTAATTCCCGTAGAAATATACGGAGATTCGGGATCCCGAGCACGTGATGAGCGGGTTTGCTTAAATACACGGGAAAGGACACTGGATCTTCACTTCGTCGTTGGGGTAGCTGCATGCTGCACCTGATAAGAGACGAAAATTTTTTTCCCACTTACCTGGAAAAATTAAAACAACGGAGAGATGGCGGAAGGCGGAAAATGTCCAGAGGAAGATCCAGGATATTGGAAAAAGAGAGGTGGACCACCACAAAAAGATGGAAAAGCAACTGCTAAGAAGTTGGAGGGAAAGAAGGAGAAGCCAGTAGAGATGAAGGCAAGAAAAGGCAGCAACGCTCCTGCAGCCATAGCCCCCACTCAACGAGGCCGAGCCTATTCGGACCCAAAACGTAGAAGGCAGTCCATGGAGAGAAAGCCAAAAACTGAAGAAAAAGGCGTACAAACGGATCCACCAAGAACGCAACACGTAGCAGCTCAAGTATGGACGGGCGAGCATGGCCGAAAATGCTTTTTCACGAAGTCCAGCCCAACCATGTCGCACAACTATTGGCAGGAGGTATTGGATGAGTACCAGCTACAACTTGGCAAGCCAGGCCACGCTACGGCTATCATCATTAGGCACAAATTCGCAAACGATTTTCCTGTTGGAATGAAGAACACGTGGGGCACACCACAGGACGCAATTCCAGGACCCTCGGCGCCCAAGGGGGGCAGAACCGACGCACAGGGCCAAGAAGAGGCGAATGCGGAGTGGCCTAC
>JAHWFP010053250.1:0-54196 GCA_023313725.1 Lithobius niger | reverse complement strand
CCCGTCGGAAGGGATCTGTTTTTGAGGCCTGAAGTTTAACTGTTGCCGATGTGCCGCCTACTCCAACTTCAATACATCCTACTGTCAAGTTCGACGAGCTGTTGAATGGAGCAGTCACAGTGAACTCGCCACAGCGCAAAAATCCAAAAAATGCCGTAACACAAGCCGTTTTAAGCATCAGGTCTAAAAAAGGGGAAAACACGCCTGCATCCAAAATCTCCACTAAACGTCCCAGTATAACCGCAGATATCGGTAGGCGAGTCCGAGAGATGGCAGGGGTCGAGGATCGCTTAGTGGCACGAAGGATGGCAGCTAATCCTGGAAGGTGAGCACCCGTGGCATCGCAGAGGGGGTTGCCATGTCCTAGACGGATAAATTCGAACCGGATTCCGCAGAGATAAAGCTTCACAGTGCTGTGGCAGAGTTTTCGCTGTTTGAAACAGTACGCAACAAAGTACATCAAAATACGTTCAGATACAGGTATCGGATTACCCAAGTCACCGAAACCAAACTGTGTCACAAATAGGCGGTACAGTTTGAAACCTGTAGCGTAGGCTTTCCTTGTACAAATAACTCATTGACCGTATCCTCTAAGGCCAGGTGAGTTGCTGGAAGCTGGGACTTGCTTGGCGATGCAGAGACATCAAAGAGTCGCGATACTGGCGCCGCACGACCTGCAACAGAGACGACGGTAATGAAGAGTCACAAAGATATGGAGGGGAACGGGCCACCAGTAAAAAACTGCCATGCAGAGCGCACCACGTCAATCGCCTTAACAAGCCCATCAAGCAAGGCAAAGGAGAACGTCCTGAATTAATGCCGCGTACAGTAGCAGGGTTAAAGCAAAAGAAAATTATCTTCATCCTACTCCAGTCATGTCCCCACAACACAGCTGCAGTAACAATAGCGTAAAGTTCACGGAAAGTGGGAAGACATTCCGCAGGAATGCCCGACTGTGCCGTCACCTCCTCCCAGGCAAATTTAAAATAACTGTTGCGAAAAACACCAACACACCAGTCCGGCTGCAAGTAATCCAACGAAATGCCAAGATCTGAAGCGACGAAAAGGGTTTCGGTTTGAAAAAGGGACACTCCATTCCACGAGTTCAGAAAGGTACGCCACATCTCAAGTTCCACTCGGCACTCGTCAGGGAGAGCAATAAAGTGATGCAGTTTGCGGACTGATCTGGCGAGGCATAGCAGATGAGCCACAAACGAACGGCCCGCTGGGATTACTCCCGAAGCAAAATTAAGATGGCCAAGTAGGCTTAAGAGTTTCTGCTTCGTACATTTCTTCTTCCTGAAGGAGTCCAAAATCTGCTCAATGCGTAGTTTCTTGTCGAGAGGCAAGCGAGCTTCCAAAACCCTGGCATCGAGGATAATCCCCAAGAACTCCAACGACGAAGACTGTCCAACGGTTTTGTGAGGAGCCAGCGTATATTAAGTTTGTTGAAGACCAGAGATAGGATAGCCATGGAGCGTGTGGCGTCACATTCCGAAGTGTCAATGGTTAAAAAATCATCCAGCAGGTGTAGCAGAAATTTCACGTTGTAATTATGTTGCAAAATCCAACAGACTGCAGATGCCAACTGGTCAAAGATTTTTGGACTGGACCTAGATCCAAACACTAACCGGACAAAAAAATAGTAATCACCTAACCACTTGATACCGTGCAGGTGCCACAAATCCGGATGGATCGGTATAAGCTTAAAGGCGTCGGTTATGTCGACCTTGCAAAGCATGGCTTCCTGGCCCACTTGTGAGATGATGCGAATAGCGTCGTCGATACGGGTGTAAGACAGAGAAAATTTTGACTTGTCGATCAACTCGTTAATACTGGCGTGCTCAGGATCGTCGTGTGGCGAAGACATGTCAACAATAAGCCTCTTTTTCCCTGAATACTTCCCAGTTGCCACACCAATAGGATTGATGCGGAAAGTGGGAAATGGTGGGCAAGTGAAAGGACCAATTAAGTATCCTCTTTCGAGTTCAGCCGCAATTAAACTTGAAACGGTGTCGGGATCGCTTCTAGCAGATAACAGATTTTTGCATTCGAGTGATTGCAAAGGCAACGATTCAATTCCAGTATGGAAGCCAAAACGCAGTCCATCTAGAAGCGAGCCGACCATGGGTCGATCTGGATGAGACAATAATTCTTTCTGTAGGGCTTCAATATTGATTGGCGTCGTAGCAGAGTGGGTGAGGCACACAGTAGAGTGTCAGGCAGTCGCTGGTTGGTCTTTTCCGTCCGTTGTGGGGGATTTACATGTGATAGCCGGGTGTGGCCCTTTGCAGGCAACGCAGCAATGACTAAAATTGCACCCCTGCCGGGTGCAACCTTTGTCGGAGTTGAAGTTGTTGCACACCTCGATGCCCTTGTGCAGCACACGACGGCGACCATGCTTGTCACTGGTGGAGGAAGAAGGGTTAATTTTGCTGGCCATGCTACCTCGTTTGAATCTGTCAGACTGCGACGTTGATGGGTGCTGTGCTGCAAGAGGGCAAAGAGGGGCGGCATGGGCTACACTATTGCAGATGGTGCAAGCTAAAACTTTATGACCAGCAAAGATAAGGTTAAAAACCACGCTGTCGACAATACTCCAGTCAACGACTAAAT
Source organism: Lithobius niger (assembly GCA_023313725.1). Classification (NCBI taxonomy): domain Eukaryota; kingdom Metazoa; phylum Arthropoda; class Chilopoda; order Lithobiomorpha; family Lithobiidae; genus Lithobius; species Lithobius niger. Next base: position 51,580 of record JAHWFP010053250.1, on the reverse strand, counting down.
TCGTCTGTTGGAGTATGGCCGCTGCTCTGGCAGAAAACGCTAAATGATATTGGTAGAAAGCGTTCCCACCAAAACGTCTAGCCATCTCCAAGATATGGCGCAGGTACAAGTCTAGTTCCTTGTGCCTGTGAGGAAATTCGTCACACATAACAGTTTTGAAAATGTTGAACGCGAGAGCGAATTCGTCAACAGTTAAAGAACGCTGGAGCCGAGTGTCTGATTCCTTTAAATTTATGGATATTCCATCTGACGTTAGGAGAGAACGTACTGCGCTAGGCATGGCAGCCTGGTTTTGGGGCAGAAGCAGTAAAGTCAAGTTGACATCCTTACCGTCTATGATGTCCCGTTTCAGCTGATTACTGATGGACTCCACGTGAGCCACCGAATCTGCCGCGATTCCGGACCCAAAACCTGCAGAAGTACGATTTTGCCTTGAATCTGAAGCACTAAATCCGCATAAATCCTGTCGTTCCTGAACACGATGATGACTAAAAGCAGAACTCAAGGTAAACGTATTGGAAGGTTGCAAACCGGAGTGTTGCTGATTGCCCCACGACCTGTAGGCTTCGTTATCACATTCGCGGCCAGGCTGGCGGGGATTGAAAAGCGGTTGCGCGATGACGTCATCGCTTCTTGTGCACGGAATCCCGCCAGAAAATGACGCGCCTCGCGACAAAGGCAGTCGGCCGCCATCTTGAAAATTCGCCTCGCCGCCATGAGGTTCCCGGTTAAGCAGTTCGTGAAGGCTTGCCTTTATGGACGAGAAATCTTTTTTCATGGTGGCAAATTCTGCGGCAAGATTAGCATCAGGCTGATTATCGGCCGAATCACTACTGGTAACTGTAGCAGAAACAGCGCTGCGGGCGGCAACCACGTCGGGATTGGGCAACACGCTGCTTACGTTGTCCACTGCCGATGTAACGGGTGACGATGATCGACTGTTGCTACGCTGATTAACAACCGCGGCACTGTCCACACTAATATTGTTTGGGCACAAGTTCACAGACGTCTCGTTAGCTTTGAGGAGCTGCAGAAGTGCGGATCGTTGAAGTCCGGGTGGGGCTTGTATACCTTTTTGGGCCAACTTCGCTTTGATGTCATGAACAGTCCAATTTTCCGGGCAGCTTGGGTCAAGTTTACTAGTGTTCTGACGTTTCCGAGGTCGCCCTCTCTCGTTGGGGGTGGATCTTTTTCCCTTCTCTTTCCCAGACATCGTAAAACGTAGCAAGCACGACGAGAAAAAAAAAAAAGGGAATGGAAGACGCAAGCACAAAACGGAGCCGAAACACTACAATGCAGCAAGCAACAGCCTGAGACAACCTGTTGAGCGCTGCACAGTGAGGGACCTGCGCATGCGCCGACCCAAGTACAGAGTGCAACAGCAATAATCGTCTACACCGCCTCCCAAACCATCCCCAATGCAAGCATTAGGTCCCAATTTAAGAAACCCCTACACCTTCAAAAAGCAAGTGCGGGACAAAAACAGCCTGAAGCTTAAATGTTTGCCGTGGTTTGACCAATACCAAAGTCATCGGACCCTTTTTATGTAAAACTAACAGCCACTGGACATTCTGTCCACAACTAATGGTGCTTGCTTTAATTTTGTTATTTTTTCTGCAGTTGCACTTATAATTTATTTGTGTGGGGGTTCCTTTTAATTTTGATGCGGGGTTATAGGAAAATTCCTGGCTACGGCCCTGAGTACACCAATACTAAACCGTCTCCTGTGAACCCGTCAAGCTTCTCCTGCCTCTGGCACCGTAGCACATCTTTCTGAGCGTTTCTCGTCCGGTCTTGACCGCCCCAGCTCGGAAGCTCCAGTTGGGCCCATCATGCTGCTGTCATTTCCAGTCAACCGTTGACTTCTCTAGTACGAACCTTCAATGCACTCCGTGATATCTTGTTCAACGATGCTGGTGTATCGATTGATCAAATTTCTTCTGTGAACCGGAATTTTGAACCAGAACACAGTACTTAAAAGTCTTGCTCAACAATATGCAACGTTGATTGCTTACCAAGAGGCTTTGCAATTGAAATTAAAGAAGTTAGGCATTTAAAGCTCAAGTCGAGAATTAAAATTGGTTGTGTGAACCCATCGAAATTAGAAGCAACTTCCAGGCCTTCTCTTTGTACATCCTGCATTCATACTGTTGACTCTTGAGCAATTCATTACGACCAGACTTTTCTACATTACGTAGTTCTTTGGTACCAAGCTCGAGTTTCTCAACAAAAATCAACACCATAGTTCAACGACAAAAGCCTTGCATGTATGTGTTTTGTGGGGAGGGCTCCTAGGGTACTGCCTGCGAGCCTAGGGTTACTGATTACAAAAGCCATCAGCTGCTGTGAATCAATCTATCTTAGTGTCTCTTTCTGATAAAACAAACCAAATTTTGCCAACGTTTGTACTGTTTAAGTAATAACATTTTTAGAATGTGGTCACTGTAGCTTGTTCCCTCCACTTTAGGTAAAACAACAACAACAGTTGCCCTGATTTGCCTGCTGTATTCCCTGGGCCACTCTGTTCTGTTAACAAGTTACACACATTCGGCAGTGGATACTATCCTTCTAAAACTCTTGGATAGGAAAGTGGACTTCTTGCGTCTTGGTCGATGCAATCGCATACATCCCAGATTGTTGGCACATGCTGCAGAAAATATAGTAGCTAAAATAAAAACTGTAAAGGAGCTTACGGATTTCTACAATTCAAAGGTAAAGCATTTAATATTCAGAGATATGAATGTGTTGACCTTTGTATGTAAAGAGTATAGAAGCACCAGAGACGTGGTGAAGTAATAAAGAGCTAATAAGGCGCACATGGAACAACGGTAAACTGCAACAGTAAATAGGACTGACTACGATACGTTATCAAGCAAAAAAACTTTTAGCCAAAGTCCGTAAATTTTTATCATTTCAAAAAAAAAAAATAACTTAAAGTAGTGCTTTAGTTGTAGATTTGTGGGTTACACTTAAATGTGTATTCTTTTATGTACCGACTTTAACTCCTGTGGCTAAAAGTATCTTGCTTGGTAACCGACCGGAAATATCACCGTTTAGTGTTGTTCCATGTGTACCTTCTTGGCTTTTTATTACTTCAACCCTTGTATGCAACAGAGATGCAACTAACAGATCTGTATACTCTAGTGGTGGCAATCAAAGTTACTTTCAATAAATTTGCCAAAGATTGTAAGTTTTGATGTACACATATACTAAGTTGAAACTAGTGTTGGCCGGTATATCGGTTCTCACGGTGTACCGCGGTACCAAAAATGCAACGGTACCAAGTACCATGCATTGTTAAAATACCGGTATTGTTTTAATATGAAAAAAGCCGCTAAAATTATAACAATAGTTCAGTCAGTCCTTGTGTTGTAGGGCTCAAAGCAGTGTGCAGTGACATAGGGCCTTAGGGCTTCGGGTAGATGACCAGGAGTAGTTAACGCTCATTAAACCCTTTGAAGCAGTGTAATAATCAGTTTAAAGATCAACAATGGTAATATTGGAATTCTAAACAATGCACAAAAGTGGAGCCAAATTTGTGTAACTTTGATGCTACAACCAGCGTACCCCCCAGCGTGTTCAGTAGCCCCCTTGCTGATTATTTCTTTATGTGTATTTTTTTGGAGGGGGGGGAGGGGCTACGTAAATGAATTTGATGATTCCATTTCCAACCTTAATTGTTTGATTAGGCTACTTAAAAAAAATACCGTTGGTACCGGAGGTACCGAAGGGAAAGTACCGCCAAAGTTTAAGAACCGTTGAATACAGAGTACCGCGGTACCTAGGCTGGTACCGGTACCGTCACACAAATTTCGGGTACCGCCCAACACTAGTTGAAACATTTTTCAATAAGATGCTAATTGGGAATTTATCAGATATTTCTGTTGGTATCGAGAGCCGTAACTTTGCCACGTAAAGTATTGGAGAAGTGAAACACTTCCTATAGCAATGGTGCTCCCAAGCCTGACTTTGCTTCCCTTTGGCTAAGGGAGAATTTTGGAGAATTCTGGAGCCGTTGGAAATAAAAACTTACAGACAGCTGCTCTTATGATTGGTAGCGACGAACATTTCTTTCAAATACTTAAGGTTTGATAAGTGTAATTTGGTCTTATTCTCCTAGCTTATTGTTGCCACCACATGCCTAGGAATGGGACACCCAATCTTCAAGCATCGACAGTTCGATGTGTGCATATTGGACGAAGCTTCTCAAGCGCTTCAGCCATCTTGCATTGCTCCCATTCTCTCTGCCAAAAAGTTCATTCTTGTGGGTGATCCTGATCAGCTGGCACCTGTTGTGCAAAACAGGAAAGCAAGGTAAGTACATATCCTCTATGCACGTTTTAGTGCATTCTTACGACAAAGATTTATGCACTAACAGATGTGATGAAGTAAACTGTCCAAAAATAAAGTGGCAAGGTTGTAAACCATGAAAGACGTGAATATCAAAATGCATTTTTGACAAGCTTGCATTTATATCCAGCGCAGGCCGCAATTTTCTGTTATTGCCATTTGTGGTTACCCCTAGCCCGTGTACCCTTTATGTCCATCCTGCCGTTGTGTCAGCCAAGTTAAAAACCTATTGGCGTAGCTTGCAGCGATTGAGTTAGTACAAAAACACCGCTCTACTGATGAATTGGATTCACCATTGCAACAAATTTCAACGTGAATAAATTGTGTTTTTGTGTTTATAGTTACCAACAAAAATTACTGTAAAAGCTAATTTACAAAATGCCCTACTAAGAGTCTGGGCTACCCCTCTTAGTTTTAAAGTTTTAATTTGTACGAGGCCAGCCCACTGTTATATAAATTTTACCAGACCTGGCGTAAGCCAGGAAGAATAACTTAACGTGGTTCTCAATAGCGAGTGGGCATAAAAAATGTGTGTGGCCAACCCACTTTTATTTATATTTCATTATTGCATAGTATTGGTTTTCGAAATTTTTTCCTGACATTTACCAATAAATTGACATCCAGATAAACTGCTGAACGACTGCTGACTAACTTAAATCATTCTCAAATTATTCAGCTTTAAAAGTTCAATAACGCCAATTTTTTGCTTTATGAGTTTTCAGCAATTTTGTCTGTCGTTCCATGTTTTTCTGCACGATCTCAAATACAAAATACCGTTTGGTTTTAGTTGTGACAGATACTGAATGATCTGACAAATTATTCAGTAAAACTGCACAAATTGTACAACTAGACTCCCCATATGACACTACCTCAGAACCTAATTTTTTCTTTTCGTCACCATACCAAATGAATTTGGCAATTTCATGGTGTTTGTGATAATAAGTATGATTATAAAAAAGGGCTAAAAAAATGTGTTGAATTACGTATTGGAACTTCACATTGCCTTAATTATTAAAACCTCAAAATAAATTGCTTATAGAAATTCATGCTGTTGATGTTAAAACTGTTGACAAAATTATAACATCTAAGGCAGTCAGGCACATAATTATCTTTATGGGTTGCCAAATCATTTCTTTTCCCACACTGGAGAGGCTTAGTTGACCAGAACAATTTATGATCAAGCATATTGAAAGTATGTGTTTGGTAACAAGCTGAGAGAACTCGCGAAAACTTACATTTTACCTGTGCACGTTACACGACGCAACTGTTGTCGTTATTTTTAAACCCACAAAAGGACTTTTTGTGGTGCAGTTGTTTTTGGATTTTTTTTAGTTTTGTTACCATGTATTCCTTTGGTGAACTTTCCCAAAAATGTAGTAGTATTTCTAATATTGTTTCATGGCTTTTCCCTCACTGCTGATCAACAATGAGTTGCTTTTTGTTTGCAAAACTGGTCAGTGTTTGCGCGGTAGCAATATTGGTTCTGAGTTCAAACAATTGTGCCAGTTTAACTGTATAGCATTGTACAACAAAGGCTATTTAATATTTATCGTTTCCAATAACCTGTTAAGTCAGAATTTTTACACTTTATTGGTAGCTGCTAAATTGCTGTTTACTACTCTGCCATTTGTTTCAGGGAACTAGGAATGGATGAATCGCTCTTCAAGCGCCTGGATTCACCAACTGCTACTATAAACTTGACCTTACAATATCGAATGAACAGGTAATATTGTAGATTAAAAAGGTGTAAAAACAAAGGTACAGTAACATATGGGTGATACGAAAACAAACTGAAAACAAACAGCATTGTAGCTCACCACATGGAAACTTCATACAAAATTGACTGGGAATGAACGGAGACCCTAATAATGTTCAACTCAAACAGAGAACACACACCTGAGAGGACTGGAAGCCCTGGTTATTCAACACCACGTCAGAGAGAAGGCCGTGCTGAAGAATATCCAGGGACCATCAAAATCAGCAATCCAGTTCCTGGTCCAATATTAGCTGAGAGACGATTTAAGGAGATGGCGAACCAACCTAACTAATACTGGAGGCTGCGACGTGGGGATGAGAAAGAGAAAAACCGGCCCTTCAAATATTGGAGGCCACGTTCAACCACCGCCGAATTTGAATTCCATAGGAGGAGTAGACAAGAAAAAACGGTGTGCGTTGCCTGAAGAAGATAGTCGGGTGTGAATTACATCCCCAGCAGTATTGGACTATCGAAAATTTGGCAAGGTAGTGATATACCTGTGTGTTTGAAATTTTCGCGGAAGTTTGCTTTGTTTTTTCGATGAAATTCGTATATAAAACTAATTTTTAAACGCACAAACTTTCGTAATTACAGGTGTAAAGTATGGTTGCTGCATTGTTGGCTTGACACGTAACCTGGTTCAGGATTCATGAAAGACTTTTATTCGTGGGTTTTGGATGGATTTTTCTTGAGTGGATCATTAGATAGGTTGACTTCAAACTCCCATTTTTTTCCAACAACCTTGGTGACGTCAGTTCCGTCACCACCATTGCTGACCGCTGACCGCTGACCTATATCAGTCGTAGATTCGGCTATGCCAAACAATGTGACGTTGTGCCCAGCTGTAGCTTTGACGTGCTCCCAGCCGAAGCCATTGCACCAGAAGGATAGAGGGACAATTTTTCTAGGTAATTCCATTCGGAAATTCCTATGATTTTTTACATGCCACAATCGAAATGAGCACAAGGCATCACAGGGCCCTTCTCTTCCGGAAAATACCAAGGGTGACTGAGGTCAGGATCGAACCTGGGACCTCTTGCACGTAAGATGGTCGTGCTAATCAGTAGGCTACTTTACGTCGTCATTGTGCCTAGCAGGTGCATCGTTACACAGGCTTCGATACGATTGTATCCTGCAGGCCATATTGTTGCCAGAAGAGAGTAATCGCTAATCTACCTTCCAGGATAGAGTGACCACTCATCTTCTGTCTAGGAGTGATCGATCCACACATCTTGATGCGACTTTCTGGAAAATGGCAGCAATAACACTCCCATTTGTGAATCGCATTGGATAAAGGTTACAATGTGTAAGTTAATTTGCAACAGAGAAATGACTTACGGAGATAAAAGATGATTTCTAAGGCTGTGCCTATACCGAAAATGGATTGGATCAGTTGCCAACATTTGTGATATCGGTATCGGATCAGCAACTTTCGCTAAAATATCGATAACTCAGGAACCATTTGAGATAGTGACATGCATTTTGCTCAGGAAATGACTACTTATCTTCATATCTATCTTTTAACTGTTGGTTACGATTTAAAGATTTTGTATTTAATAATTACTGGACTTTTGCAGAAAACTACACCGGTGATGAAAATTGGGGGATAACATTTTGGCTACCAGTATCGGCAAAATTTTTAAAACCGGTTGGTATCGGTATCAGATAGGTAAAGTTGGTATCGGTGCAGCCTTAGGAATTTCCTTAAATTCATGAAACTTTTAGTTAATTTTTCAGCAGAAAAACAACAATTTAAGGGGAGGTTTTAACTCCAATTATTTCACAATTTTAACCTTAAAGAACTTTAGGGAGTGGGTTCTAGCTTCACGTGGACATTTAATATAACATGTAAGGTTAAACTGCCATATAATCAGCCAATGATGAAATCTGATCTGACACTAGAGTCCGTGAAATTATGATGTTTAGAAATTTTTGGCGACAGAGCTGTGCTTCTTCCTTAACTAGTGGCGACAGTGATAATCACGCGATACTCTTCCTGGTGGAGTGTGATGTAGGCAGCCTCAATGGCAAGAATCGGTTCGTCTGTGATAATAGTGATTCAGTATGTTCGAAATCTGGCAAATGGCCTTGATCTATGTGGTGTACTGCGAGTCCGTTGCTAGCTTCATGTCGATCTTTTGTGCCTTGGTACCGTTAAAGGAATTTAGTAAATTTGTTAAGGCTTTTCTTTTTGTTATTTTAATGATGATCACAGCATAACCTGAAAAACTGGAGGAAAACTTAAAAATTTATTCCTAACTTCTAGAGAAATAATGCGCCTGGCCAATGAACTGATTTATGATGGATCCCTTGAATGTGGAAACCCCGAAATTGCCCAAGCAACACTGAATCTCCCAAAGAGGGATTTACTCAATCTCAGGCCGTCATCATGGCTTGCAAAGGTTGTTGATCCCTGTCTTGAAGCGGCCGTTCTCTTTCTCGATACGAAGCAAGTTCCTGCCCCGGAATCAAGTGGAAGAACTGGCGTCCAGAACAAAATAGAAGCCCAACTTATTATGCAGACAGTACTTACTTTAATAAAGGTATTCTTCCTTCCAATTTATGGCCGAGAAATGCGTGTTTTTTGGAAAGGTGTTTTGGAAAGGTGTTTTTTTTAATATGTATTGGCTGCCCTTATACTAATACTGGATTGAATCGGTTGCCGATATTTGTGGTACTGACACAGTAACTTGCCACTAAAGTGCTGATTAAAGACTTTGCATATTATCTAGAGGCTAATGTTTGTGGGGGGGGGGGGGGGGGGGGTGTAATGGGGCGACTGCAGTACACTCAGTCAGTGCTCGAAGTGGGACTAAATAAGAGCCAGTAGGGCAAAATCTGAAGACTCTTTCTGTTAGGCCGCTAAAAATTAACTGAGTGGTTTTCATGAGTGGTACTAAAAAAATTATGCAGACAGTTTTAGTTTTTTTTTCCTTGCGTGTTTAAGATTTTTCAGGTGCTGGTGATGGCTTTTTTTTTTTTTACCAAACAAAGCAGTCCACTATCTTACATTTTGTTGTGGAGTACAATATCTATTGTTAATGCCATGTTCACCCTTATTCAGAGTTAAAAGTTTCTATATGCTGACAAAATTATTAATTACCAGCAATTTGTAGCATTCCTTCCTCTAACGTAATTTCACCCCTCGAGAAGAACTTGTTGGCTTTTCTGCCAGCTCGATAGCTTATCCTACTGCACATGCGTGACGCAGTGCTGGCGCTGGACCTGGTTTCATCTTTCTTCTCTAGGCAGCCACGCTGCGTGCTTGCACTCCTGACCATTCACATTCAGCGCGACCGTGCCGAGGTCGCTGGATTCGTACTGACCTTCAGTAATTGTTCTAGGTTGATCGCATATGAGGCTTAAGCCTCCTTGCGATCTCATTACCCGTTCATCTTGACCACTCTACTGGGACATCATGGACTCTCTAGCAGTCATTGCAACTGACAACTCTTCCTCTCGTTACCGAGCCGTTCGTCAGTGCGACCATCATCACCTGCCATTTGTGGTCGCCCCAGTCCTTCGATCATTGATCCAGCGGTCGCATTGAAGCTTACGCCTGCTTACGACCTCTCTACCAGTTTGTCTTGACCACTTAACTGGAGATTGTGGACACCAACGGTCGTTGCGTCTGCCGGCTCATCTTCTCTTCGTTGCGCTGTTCTCCTGTGCTACTATCACCACTGGCTGTTCATTGTCCCTTGCCGTCGGTCGTTTCTTGCAGTGGTCTTGCGACCTACATTGCTTTGTCTACTCGAGCACCTCAATTTGGCCACTACGACCTTCATTGGACCAGTCATCAGCATTTGTGGCAGAAATCGATAATACTGTCGTTTTACTTTGGTTGCTATTCATGATAAAAAGTCCAACTTACGCCCAACCAAAAAGTCCACGTTTCAGTGCTGAAAACTGGCGAATTTTTGATTGTTTTTCTCAGGCGATGGTCTGGAGAACTGCTCCACTTCCACTCCTCTCCTTCTAACGAACTTTTTGTCTGCTAACATTTGAATTTCCTATAAGTCCTGCTGCCTCACAGTGGACCAAAGGCTGCATCGATCGGGTAATTTGAAGACTAATACAACAAATAAGAATTAGGCAAAAAATCAAGAGCTTACGTGATTGATACACAGCAAACAAACTAATCAACGTCGTTTGAATTTTGACGTATGGCGTGAAGGAGATCGCTATTACAATTAACTTGACAGCCTAATCAGCTGGTTTTGTAGTTATTAAATGAGATCTGGTCTGGGATAATCTGTTTATAACTATGGCTTTTACAGTTTTTAAATTTGATGTTGTTGGGTTCCCCCTTTGTGCCCCCCTCAAATTCTTGGTCTAGAATTCAGTTTAAAATGATAGCGATCTCCTTTGCAGTATTATAACTGTGTTGACACTGTCTAATTAATAACTAGGTTTCAGCCATAGTCTGGAGGTTGCAATGCATATGAGATAAAACTACCCATTTATTTATATGTATGAAAATTAAACTTCACGTATGGAAAATGTTCGATGATGAACATTTTGGACAAACCCCAAGCCGTAAGTTTAGGTCTAAGGGACTGGTTTTGCCCCTTGTTATTAAACTGTTTATACAGAAGGATTCTGTGAACCTTCAGGTTTTATTGTATCTATGGTTTAATGTTTAACTCGTCATTTATGCAACTCAATGCCAGCACTGTATGAATGCTTGTTAGGTTAGTCGGCCTAAAAACCCGATGTTTAGCATTAGCTAAGTTCTTATATTTACATATGTAAATAAGGTTTGAGTGTCAAATAGTCAATGTTTGTAATACCATGAACAGGTTGAACTCAAGTTTATTTAAATCGTGCATTTTGTACAAGGGACAACAGGCACATTCTGGCCGTGAGTTTTAAACCAACGCAAGGGCCAGCATTGCCGCGCTTCTCTACTATTGACAAACACATGTGCGGGGGAGTGAAGAGGCTTGTGCGCCCAGTTCAAGCTCACTCTGTTCGCCAAGCTAAGAGCACGAGCGAATGACCGGAAGTCAAGACGGAAGCAGCAAATTGCTGGATAGACAGACAAGTCACCTGACCTGTTTTGACAAATCTGAAAGCTGGAAATCGGGAATTGACCATTGGGGTAGGACTAGCATTCCTATGCGTCGGATGTTACCGCTCGAGCGGCGCATGAAAATCCGTCTGCCCGGTATATAAGATGAGCTCGCGGACTCATGGGGATCTAATCACAACCAGTGGCCGCTGGAGGCCATGTCTGTCCGCCGGGCAGAGAGCGTCGGCGATCGTGCACCCAACTGAGTAGGAGGAGTTAGGATTGAAGTCGCAGTTAGGCTCTACGAGGCGTATGCTCCCATAACCTAGAGGTATGTGACTGGATTTAATCATCTAGTGGGCGACCTAACCCCTCCCCGGGAAGCTAGTGATGGGACGTTAATGTCAGAGTTTGCTCACTCTTTAAAAAGCAGCTAGGACTAAAACTCGAACTCTCATCTAGTATAGAGTTGTGTGAAGTGTAAATTTAATTATTCTTCATGGTGCTTTATTGGACATTTTAAAGCAAAACGTTGCGTACGAGTTCAACATGTTCAAGGAAAATCTCCTGATATTGTTCAAATTCTAAATGGCCGATGTTTGAGCTGTAATTTTCTTCTGCTGGACTTGTAATATTTTTGTTTGCTCAACAACAATATACGAAATGCTACAATAAATCCCCAGTCATTCTTCTACTTCTCAGTGTGTTCTTCCGGGACATTGGCAGTAAGACTTTTACAGTGGACTCAGGGTTGAGTTTGGTGACAGCTTACTTGTCACTCTGTCGCCTAATCAATAAATAGAGGAGCCATAGGGGTCTTAGGTAAAGGCCACTCCTTTACAATGGTATGCCCATTCCTCAGGTCGAAAAGACACAGTATGGGCTGCAAAGATTTAATTATGAGGCAGTATGCCACACCATCACATACTGCCCCATTTGAGCAGTGTGCTTCTTTGAACCATCGCTCCTACCCTTGTGTATGCATTCCTGAAAGTGCCCGTAGCACTTAATTTGTTAGTTATATCGAGGACCCTGACTGTGGCGATGAGTCCCTGCATCCTCATATAGCTCGTCTCCGGACTGTATACGCCATGTGGAGTTTGGAAGCATTAAGCCAAGTCGTCCCTGGCTATTCAACACCACATCCGAGAGAAGGCTGTGATGATGAATATCCAGAGACCGTCAACCCCAGCAATACAGTTCCTGCTCCAAAACGAACTGAGAGGCAACTCAAGAAAAAATGGAGAACCAATCCTACTAATATAGGAGGCCGCGATGTGGGGGTTAGAAGAGCAGAGCCGGCCCTTTGAATATTGGAGGCCACGTCCAACCGCCGAATTCGAATACCACAGGAGGACTCGACAGGAAATAACGGTCTGTTTTGCCTGGTGAAGATAGTCGGCTGCGACAGTGTACACCTCCAGCTGGTGTTGAACTATTCGAAAATTCGCCAAGATATTAATATATGTTTTGAAATTTCGCATAAGTGTGCTTCTTTTTTTCAGAAACCAATAATGTGTAATGGACAGCAGTAAGTAAGGCTCGATTTGTTCTTTGATCGGTCGGCTGTATTCATTACACTTCGCCAAATTCGTATACCACAGGACTCGACAGGAAAAAACGGCGTCCTTTGCCTGACGAAGATAGTCGGCTGTGACTGTACACCTCCAGCTGCTATTAGACTATCGAAAATTCGCTAAGATCTTTGTTTTGAAATTTCGCCTCAATGTGCTTCATTTTTTCTGAAACCATTAATGTGTAATGGACAGCATTAAGTAAGGCTCGATTTGTTTTTATGCCGGTCAGCTGTGTTCATTCAGTTTCATTTAACTAAATGTGAGAAAAATTAACTCGATGGGTGACCTATGTTGCAAAAATATTACCCTGCTAGACACTCGTGAGTTATAAAAGGCAAGTTAGCCCAAGAAATTTGTTCACAAGCCAAATAAATGAAAATTGTACACAAGAAGGCAAAATTTCACGAATTTTTCCTTAATAAATGTTCTGCTTGAGGAATTTTTCATGGTTTCTTTTTTGTAGAGCGGCGTGCTGCCTCAAGATATTGGCATTATATCTCCCTATCGTTGCCAAGTGCAGTTGCTCAAAGACCGAATGTCTCAACAGCCTGAAATTGAAGTAAACACTATTGATCAATACCAAGGCAGGGACAAAGACGTCATTCTGATTTCGTGTGTCCGCAGTACAACTTCTGTAGAAGTAAGTTCTAGTGCCTAGAAAGACAAGATTTAAATGCCTGGGTATTGTTCTCTAGGGTATTAGTTTCAGAAAATGGACAGGCGGCAGAGGGGTTAACAATGTCAAAATGTTAAAATGCTGCAACATGTAACAATGGGGTAACAATAGGCGTGGCAAACAATATCGGATTAAGCTATCGGAAAGTAACATTGTCGATAGCTAGCTCGTTGTGGAGAACCAAAATTAAATGGTCTTGATTATTCCTTAAATCTTCAAGTTTTAAACCGTAGGGTGCGAAGTCTTAAATTTTGAGGCCTGGCGACCGACAGGACTGAGTGACTTATTTACTTCTTCAATGCGGGCTTTGGGAAGCCAGTTGAATTGTTTCGGCGATTGTTTGCCATGATACTGCAACAATTCAGAATCAACTCCTCATCGAGATGACACATGCTAAATCTAGACATACGCTAGTGTGTTGCCATCAAACAGTAAACATGGGACAGACCTTGGGCGGAACCTGAACATAAATATGCATTTCTAATGTTCCGTTTTTTCGAAAACAAAAATCGGTCGACAGTGGACACATGATAGACCAGACCGTAGCAATTACCGTAAATCGCGTGTTAAACGCCCATGGGCACCTAAAATTAATTCGATAAAAAAGGGGGGTGGGCGTTAAAAAAGCTAACAATTCAATTTTTGTATGTTACTACCCATCTAGGGAGGGTGTTTAGGCCTAAATCCATCGTGGGAAAAGTTTATTACTGAAGTACTACTGTATTTTGCACTTCAGTTAAGATATCATCCATGAAAAGGGTAAAAAGGAACGCAGAAAGTGGACTGCCTTGTTTTACACCTTTACCTAATTTAAACATGGGAGAAAAAGCATTACCTCAGCAGACATGCACTTCCTCATGAAGATACTGATTTCTGATCACTACCTTCATATTAAATTGCACATTAGATCGTCCATTATTGAAATTTCAACATAATTTACAGTTTGAACTAATTTATTACAAAATTATTATGGAACCAAACCTTTGTTTGCTATGTTTTTGTTGCTACATCCGTTTGATGGGACCCGGGCTAAATGGCCAACATACACAGCAACTTGAATCTAGACCAGCTGCTCCTAGTGCACCTTTGGACTAACAATGTCTAGATCCTAGTTCCTGACACTACTGACCATGTAGCACGGGTCCCACCAAACGTGACCTAGCCAATACCAATATATCGCTGGATAGGTTTGTTTTGTAATAACATAATAAATTAGTTTAAATTATGAATTATGTAGTAATTATACAGAAAACATCCTTTTGCAGTTAGCAACTTATTTCAGCTCACTTAACACTTGTTTTGTCGTTCAGGTTCGGAAAATCACAACGAAAATGTGTGCAAAAGTTTATTTATTAAAAAAAAATTATTAAAACATGTTCAAACGCTACTTAAAGCCACACTGACAACGCAGCCGTTCTCTGCGAAGGGAGCGCAACAAGAAAACCTGATTACGACCAGAACTTTAGTAAACGGAAATTATCGCTGACCGGAACAAGTTTTTGGTTTGTGTTTTATTTCTATACCAATATTTCTTTATAGTACGAAACATTGTCCGCAGGGGCGCGCGCACTATTGTATACATCGAGAATTTGTGTAATGAGAAATAGTATGGCGCAAGCATTTGTGAAACAAGGAATAAATTATGCCACTTACTTGTTTCACAAATGCTTGCGTCATACTTTGTCTGATTAAACAAATTCACGATGTATGTAATAGTGCGCGCAAAGCGTGCCCCTGCAGACTGCGACTCCGGCCACAAATATCGATATACACCGTCTGCCTGGGAAAGAGATAATTTCCGTTTGGTAATGTTCTGGTCCAAATCAGGTTTTCTGGTTGCGCTCTCTTCTCACAGAATGGCTGCGTTATCAGCGTAGCTGTGAATAGCGTTTTAACATGTTTTAATAATTTTTTTTAAAAATAAATAAGCATTTGCCCACGTTTTTGTTGTGATTTTCCGAACCTGAAGGACAAAGGAGTGTTAAGTGAGCTGAAATAAGTTGCTAGCTGCAAAAGGATGTTTTCTGCATAATTACCAATTATGTTGTAATTGGGAGGAGGGATTCTTTAATAAACTACATTTGTAAATAAATGAGAATAAAGGCATTGAATTTTCGCTAAGACTGAATCCAGATCACCCTTGCCAATGACTGATTTTTCCGTGATTACTTACTCACTCCTGTGAAGCGCATTAGATTAAATGTTGATTTCAAGTTTTTAGTAACTTTTGCTGCCACTTGGCACAGTCATCAACAACGGTCTGATGGAACTTGGTAGAAGGAGCGAACTATCCACAAATCCCGATATCCGAGCACTCCGCTAGCTCGCCGTAGACCACGTTCAGGGTGTCGCAGCTCTTCAGCACCTTGAAGAGGTGTAGGCTTCTCCCTAACCAGTCGCCAGTCGTCCCTGTTGTTTTTTTTTTTTTACCTAGTTGTACGGTGGATTAAGATTAAATAAATAAATACTTAAAAGAGAAAACGTTGATTTCAGGGGAAAAGGTTGCTAGCAGAAACGTGACGGATTTTTTTTTTTTGGGGGGGGGCGTTACCTAAGCCAGGGCGTTTAATAGGCTATTTACGGTACAATAAAAAGGTAGTGAAAAAAACCCAACAAATTAACTGAACAAAAAACGGCTTCGCCGTTTAGAAGAAAAAAGCATTAGAACTCATATCCCCATACTCACAGCCGTGGAGGTGAAGGTACATGAATAAAAACGGATTAGAGTTCACTCGAACGCAACAAACTAATTTGAACTCCAATTCTCAAAATGTAAACCCTACTCACAAACGCACACGAAAGAGACGCCATAAACAGCAAAACGCTACAAAATTGAAAGATAAAAATGCATAACAAAATGAACATGTAATTACTCAAAAGAACTAGAAATAACCACCTCAAACAGCCTTCAAACACAAACACAGGCAAAAAACTGCCGTAACTAGGAGTCTGCTTGTTTCACAAATTATAAATGTACTCAAAATACACATATACCCACTCACACGAAACAAACTTAATATATGAAAAAACAACAAAACACACAAATATAAAAACAGTCTGTATAATACACAAATTATGCGTGCACGCCCAAACACTGCAACATTAACATAAACTGTGCTTTCTTTCTGATACAACAATTGATCAAAAGCAGTACTTGTTTCCTGGTATTGAAGTTCAAATTATAGTTCGTTGCGTTCGAATGAACTCTAATACGTTTTTATTCGTGTACCTTCACGGCTGTGAGTATGGGGATACAGGCTCTAATGTTTTTGTTCATCCCATTCACAACTGGGATTAGAATTAGAGATATTGGGCTTTACTCAACTGCGATTTTACATTAAATGAACTTGTCGATTCCGGTTTCTTCTCTCACTGCTAACCGATTCCACTCTCGCCCAAAAAACTTCCCCTTAGTTATTGCGGTGAATCATATGTTTAATGCTGTATGCTGAAACCTTTTAAAGCTTATGTCAGGAGGCGCTTCTAGAAGACCACATCCCAAACCTCCCGCCCGTCAGTAGCGTTCCAAGGCAACACAGTCAGTCCGTTGTAAATGGGAAGGTTACATCATCAGGCCAAGGTGGCTCGGCACAACAACCCCCTTTTCAGCCGCAATAAAGTGTGCAAAAAACTTAAGAATCTCTAGTGAGTTGACTTCAATTGTTCGGGGGGAAAACAGCTATCCGGGCAGGAAAGGGTCTACTTAGTAAGAATGGCACCCATACAAAACACGTCAGTGAACTTCTTTTCATAAAGATAAAGTTCGCAATTTTGAATCCTGGTCTGAAATTATAAACAAGCTAGTCAGCTAACTGTAAGCTTACCGCAAACAATGTTTCAAAACATTTCCTGAAATTAGGCATAGTTTTGCCTAGTGCTGATTCTCTTAAGATCCCACCAGCCAAGGCTGATGATCTTAAAGTGGCTCTATCACCGACTGAAAACCGTACGAAAATGATGTGGTGCCATTCAGCGGTAGCGATATTGTTTACCTTTACAGCTTGCTCCCAGGGGCAGGAGGACGTACGAAATTGTCACTTAATAATTAAGGTGGCATAGTGCATTCTTTTGCTTAATGCAAGCAAGTGCTAGATAGTACTAGATGTTGCCAGATTCTGCCGACTAGATGTTGCCAGATTCTGCCGACTTTCAATCGGTGATAGTGCCACTTAAGCAATTCTAATATAGTCATGGTGCTGCTGTGCGAGCCAGACTTTGCGGCTATTGTTGAATTTGTTCACAGTACGAAGAAGAAATTCCCTCCAGCCATGAATGTCTGGGGTGACTGAAATGGAAATCATCACATAGTCCGGGGGTTTAAAGTTTGTCGTGGCTTTCACCACGTCATCCTTTGGTAGCTTTGAAAATTTAACAAGGTTTCAAGTCACCCACAGGTGTTGCTGAATGAGGAAACTGCTTGTTACAGGATGCATCATTTTCATCATGTGATGAAACTTATTCACGTTTGTGGGTGGACACATTGCAGGGTTGGCAATTTCCCAGGAAAAACTAGTTTTGAACAGGGCACTGGTAAAAACCTGGTAAACACCAGCTAAGTGGGGAAAATGTTATTTTTTATAATTATTTTTTATTACACACATTTTTAAAGTTTGGAGCCTAACTGCTCATTAACACTAACAGTAGTACTTAGTAATTCTATTTGAAACGAATATTTAATCAACAGAATGTAGTGAAACTACTAACATAGAAACTTTCATAAAATAAGGAGAATCCCAATAGTACTATATTTGTGTTCATTTTCCTATGTAAACATTGCATCAGCAAAGATATTTTGAATTGAAGACACTTTTAATTATATTTAACACTATTTAATTTTTAAAACTAATATATTTTACACGTTATGTACCTATTTTTGTCTTTGACTGGGAAAAAGTAGTTTATCCCAGGGTGGTAAAAACCACCTATGGTAAATACCATGCCAACCCTGACTCCTTGTGAGGTTTTACGCAAGGTGATTGTGAATTGTCTCGATTGCTTTCCCTTTGCGCCACTCTTTCTGACAGCTGGGATTAGGTGAGTTTAATGTGACAGACTTTGTCTTTAACAGATGTTTAGTTGTCTTTTGCAATTGTCCTCGGCATAACCCACGCAATGTTTGTCTACAGCACACGGAATCAGATATAATATCAACGTTTTCAATGATTCTTACAAAACTGTGGCCCCTTCTTTGGTCCTGCTGGTTTACCTGTCGACATCATATCAGTACTTTAATATTTAATGAGTGGTTTTATATCCGAAATCCATTGTGTAGGACGACGTAGAGGTCAATTTAAAAAACGAACGTCATTTGCCTCCACTCATGTCCCAATCCAACATGGCAGCCATGTTACTCGTTGGAGCACCGACCTCGGCCTCGTGTCCTAGCTCAATTGATCCCACCCTCCTGCCGGAGAACATTCCATCAGACTTCGGAGACAAAGATCACAAAATCCCTTTAACCCCAAGCGCAACTATTCCAACTTCGGCTCCCGTCCTGCAGTGTGGTGGTGATGGTCAGGACAGTGACAAGACATTGGGGAGCAACGTCCTAGTGACAACATGTTACGGGGTTCCCGTTACTTCCCTCCTTTTCCTGGTACCGTTTGTCCCGTGCCCCGTTGGTAGTCGAGAGTCGGACAGCGTGCAGAGTGGAGGCAGCCAAAACTGCTCCTGTGAATAAACAAGTATTGAGACTGAAAGTTTG
Organism: Lithobius niger; assembly: GCA_023313725.1. Taxonomy (NCBI): domain Eukaryota; kingdom Metazoa; phylum Arthropoda; class Chilopoda; order Lithobiomorpha; family Lithobiidae; genus Lithobius; species Lithobius niger. Next base: position 32,503 of record JAHWFP010053250.1, on the reverse strand, counting down.
ATGTCTGGTTCAGTGTCCCCAACCCTGGGGGGACCCCAGCACATCCAGGCGCCCGAACGGACAAGCACGAGACTGTTGAGTACGATTTCTAGATATTTTTAAGTGACGAAAATGACTGAACTTGCTGCCGAATATGGCGCGTTTCTAGTTGCCGTGAAATATACATTACCTATTTTAAAGCATTCTCCTTCTCTTAATGCCGTTTGATTTAGAGAAAATAATTCGAAGATATCCATCCGCGTCACTACCCTACTGCGCAGCCTCCATCATATATAAACTCGAACAGAGCAGTTCGGCTCATCTTTTCTTCTCTACCACTGTTCTGGATGGTTGCTGTTTGACTCACTCCAGCCTACACTCCGCTCCGGTCCGCTATGCCGCGAGCAAAAGGGACACCCAAGGAAGGACTGGTTCGCCTAGCACCTTCCGTACCGCCGGTTCCCTTAGAGCCCTCTCTTTCAGGGAATGTGGAAGTTCTCGAATTGACTGCGGAACAGGAATCTGGCTAACCCATTTTTGTCTGAGCCTTCGATTCCGCCTCCGCTGTCCATACCGTACTATGTCCCCTTTCCCATGCAGCCAGCCAGCCGCTAACCGAGATTTGTGTTCTCTTAGTGAGGAACTTTTCGGACCTAAGGAACGATACGCCTGCCTTAAGCTTCATGCAAAGGCCCGCAAGGTAGCCACCAAAGCGGCGGCTTCCTCCTCCCTACACACTCCTTTGGACCTCTCGTCATGCTCCTCTTGTCCCTCCGGTACTGCACGCTCCACTACTAACCATAACGGAGGACCAATTTCCACAGCACAGGTACATGCGCTTATGGACTCCTCACTCTGTCTCTTTGAACGAAAGCAGCCATCTGATCCTGATCCATCCGCCTATACGGCGGCCTGGTTGGCCTTTATGCCTAAACGATTACACACCTTCGCCGACGATCCCGGTCCTTCCCAGCGTTCCGATTCTGCTCCGCTGGCACCTAGCCTGCCCCCCCCAATTCCGGATCTTGCGGATCGTCATTCTCTTCTTGAGGATAATGACGGAGATTTATACTATTCTCGTGATCCACCATCCTCCGGACACCCTGAACCTCGCTTTCAAGGCGATCCCGATCCCTCAGAAATCCCTCTTCCGGATCTCTTAAAAACAGTGGAAGGAATAATCCCTGATTGTTTTCTATACAAACCTAGCCCTGATTCTGACGCTCCATGCAAGAACCGTGGATTAGCTACAGGTTTTGGCTTTGGTCTCCGCGATCAGCTTAATCATCAGCTTCCCCTGCTTGGACAATCCACCGCCATCCTGACCACGCACTCAGAACAGGTGGTGTCCTGCTTGGGAACGGACCACCGCTTGAACTGGATAAAGATTCGCAGCCTCCGCGGCCTGGCTGCGAAAACTTCTTCCGCCCTATTGATGAAGGCACAGCCAACCCGCGCAACTTCGACACATATCCTCAGCCTGAGTTCTTAACTGCGGACGCAAAAATGGACTTTTGCATTGTTTTTTGCCTCGACGAGCCGCTGTTCCCGTGTTTGTGATTTGAGACAATGATCGGCTGCTCCGCCTTGGCTTACGCCCCCCTCCCAGGCGGATGTGTTGAACACAGCAACTAACGCTCTTTGTGAACGATTATATGTTGATCACCCACAACGGATACGCGCCAACTCTCCTTCCTCATCAATCAGGTTTTTCAAATAGGTTGTTTCGCTACGTATCACGCTATGAACTGGATTACTCGTGCATTGTTTAACTCAACTTTACTCCTTAGGGCGATTACCCTCAACACCGCTCCGCACTTGCATGATTCTACTCGACACATCCTACGAAATCGGCCCATTCACGAGTCTGAATCCCTATTCCGAGGACTAATTCCCAAGGTTGCTCCACACCTCGTTATATCTCATAAGCCTAAACCCACCAAATCTCGTCACCCTTGTTGACCGCGCTCCGCTTTTCAGACACACCCTGATCCGCCCAAGGAGGAATGGCTGGGCTGCTTCTATGCTGTCCGATCCTTCTCCGTCATCCTAGCCCCGGTCCCAGTCGCCCTTTCGTTCCAGATACCAGGGCCGTGGACAGTCACTTGGCCAGTCCTCCACTCCTGACAGGAGGCAACGTCTGGCGTCTCCCCATCTCCGAACCCGCGGACATTCTACTTACTGACATTCCCTCGCCCCCACAAGCTGTGGGGTGTTGTCTTCGATTTTACGCCAAAGCATGGCGTTCCATCACTGCCGGTCCTACGATTCTCTCAATTTTTTACAACGGATTACTTCCAAAATTTCTTCATACCCCTCCCTTGCGAAATCCGCCTTGGCAGATGGAAAGTCCACCATCCGCGAAGAAATTTCCGCTCTCCTTCGAAAAGAAGCACTCAGACTGGTCCGAGGACCAGTTCAACCAGGATTCTACAGCAGCATTTCCCTCTGCCCCAAGGAATCGGGGGGGGGGGGTTCCGCCTTATTTTTAAACCAACAACCTCAATCTATATATCTGGAATCCTCACTTCCAAATGGAGACAACCACTTCCATTCGAAACTCATTGCTTCCTCACGGCTGGACGATTTGTTTAGATCTAGCGACCTTCCCCGCCGCATTTCACTCCGTCCAAACTTACTCACACAGAACGGCGGCGCGATCCTCCATCTCAACCCACAGGCACTACGACTACACGGGTGGCTACTATCATCCGACTTCTTAAAGCGACAGGAGTTTTTGAAGGAGAGGACCTACGTATCGCCTCCCGGGCCGTCCGGGCATCTCCTAATAAGGTTTACGACAGCCGCTGGCAACGATGGCTTCGTTGGTGTGTCCATGAACAAGTTGATCCTGTCAGTCCCCCTATTCCCGACATCCTCCATTTCCTAACGTCTCTGTTCGACAGCAGTTTGTGCGGATCTACGATCTTAGTATACCGTTACGCCTTAAACGCCGTTTTACGAGCCGCAGGTAACACCGAACTTCTTGACGATTTTTGCGTCTCGGCCCTTATCCATTCCTTTCAGATTGATCGTCCTCGCATACGGATTGTACCGAGTCGGGCTTTTTGTTGCGGCCCGACACATACTCTAACCCCCTTGCACACTGCCTGGCGTGTTTTCTGTGTGGGGAACCACTCACTACCCTGAGGGGGCTTAGTCTGATGGCGACCGCCGCCTTGACAAAGTCTGTGGACTGCTTCTTTAAAATAGGTAATGGATGTTTTCATGGCAACTAGAAACTCCAAAATACCAGTATTACCTGGTTGATTTTGGTTTCTATTGCCTTTTGAAATATACATTACCTTCGTCCCACCCTCTTCCCCTCTTGTCGCCATCAGGGCACAATAGATCGAAAAGATGAGCCGAACCGCTCCGTTTGAGTTTATACATGATGGAGGCTGCGCAGTAGGGTAGCGATGCGGTTGAATATCTTTGAATTGTTTTCTCTAAATCAAACAGCATTAAGAGAAGGAGAATGCTTTAAAATAGGTAATGTCAATTTTCAAAAGACAATAGAAACCAAAATCAACTTGGTAATACTGGTATCTTGGAGTTTTTGGCCTACTTCCCCCACACCATTCACATGCTTTATTTAACCATGCAGTGCTAAATCCAAAAACCTTTCGTGTAATGCACTCTCCCTTTCTTTCTGCACAACTGCTTGCTCCCCCTGGGTTTCGATCCAGACATTGAACTTTCAGTTGCAATACACAGGAGCAGCTCTGGCTGCATCCGCTCCGTACGCTGTCCGACTCTAGACTACGAAGGGGGCACGCAGTACATTGCCAGTTTCAGCGACGTCACCAAAACACATCGAGACAAGTCGTGGAACGTTTGTCGTTTCAAGTTAAGCAAGCAGCCAAAATATAACCATGATTCTGTGGCAGAAAAAAAAATGCATTCGCAAAAAAGTGCGTAGCTCATTCCAGGTAAGGTGTGGCCCCAGGAAAGGGAGCTCGTCTGTCTGGAAATAAGACTTCGGCTTGGCCCTAGAATGGGGAGACACTGGTCCGACCAGAACGCCCACTGGTGTTTCTAGCTTTGTTGTGGTTCAGGAACAGGGAGATACTTATCCAAAACTTAGACGAATTCGGGTCTAGGTCCTAAGTTGGTAAAAGCCCACAGGAAGCACAGAACAATTGTTAAGCCAACGGCACCAGATTCCTAGATGTCCTGTTACGGAGACGTTGCCAAGGGCCTATAATAGGAGAGACGTTGCCGTACGCCTAAGTCACCACATTCTCGTACACCAATACTCATGGGGGTTTCACCCACGGTACCATGCAGTTCGTCTCGTGTTCATTCAAAGATGGATGGGAGGGGAGGGCCTTCTCACTCCTTTTGCCAAATGTGGATTGCAAGCATTAAAGTCTTATTCATTTCAGCTGGTTTCCTCATTTTTGTTTCCTAATTCTTTAGCTTTGCAAACCTCCTAAAAATGCGTTAAAGACCCTAAAATTTATAAATTTGGTAGCTTTCCTCCCATTTCGTTTTCAACCGAGAGGGACTTTCATACCTGGGATTGTCATTGTGATGCGACTTATCGATTTCATTCATGTGTTGACTACGGAATTCCACTGTGATGACTTATTGAGAGATTGTTCCAGGATGCCCCAACTCGGGCGAGGTTCACCTGACATATAATCTCAACTCTTCTTATGGCAATGGGGATAAGTTTTCGGCAACTTCAGAGCACATTTATGGGGGAAGGGAGTTCCTTCATCCCATGGTAAACTTTCACGCAATCCATTTACCATTATATTCCATCTACCTTCTGTAAGGCGTAGCCCAGCCACGGTCACAGATACTTCGGACCTTCCGCAAGCAACTACACGAACTCAAAAGATGTACGCCCTGATCCCTGCCACCTTTCACAGTCACAAGTCCTAGTTCGTCAGCTTCTGGATCCGAAGGGCCTGTTACGAGAAGCCTCTTTCAGTGGGACAAACGCTTCTCCTTCACGATGCGAAAAAGAGGAGTTTCCTTTTCGCTATTGTAGCCCTGGGGCCCCAAAGAGGGCATGCTGTAGGACGTTCCCTGAGGCAGAATTTGTCACAAACGGCCAGCATGGAATACAATTCTCGACTACCCTTTCCGGCATCTATCAGGACCCTTTTATGTCAGGCAGATGACGAACATCTCATTCGTTGGACCCTGAGGGCATGCTCGCACACACATCTTGCATACTCTGCCTACACGGTGGCGATTCGAGAGATGTTAGTATCTTACCTGATTGCAGTCAGCTTATGAAGAGGACCTTATCGTTTCAATAGGACTCCTTCAACTAGGGCCTACGGGCCGTGCTAAATATGGTTCTTCGTTGCCGGGATCCCTATCTCAAATCCGCTGCACACATTCCCACGGACACTGTTGGTCGTGTACGCCTCCTACCAATGCATGCTTTTCTGAGCTATTTAATGGTCGCCTACTGTACCTCGCTGTGGATCTCAGGAGACGGTCAAGCCCCCAGCTCCCCTGAAACCTGCAACCTCAGGGAGCTAGAAATAACATTGGTCCGTTCTGTAGATATACCTCTCAGGATTCCCCCGGGTACTCACTCCCTGCGCCAGTGGATGGGGCGGGAGTAGTTAAAGTAGTTAAGGAGGCCATTCAACAGGGGCACGAGAAAACCTTCCAAAGTTGTACCTTTCCAGACGGAAGAGGGAGTTCTGCCTACAGGATGATGTCCTGGTACCCTCCCCCCACGTGGAGACTCCTGGTTTCTCGTCCTGGCATCACCCGCACCTACCTTGTAAATATCGGAGGTCAAGTTAGTGCCAATTTCAAATCAATTGGACTGTAAGTAAGATGTAGTGTTTGGAGTTTTTATAGCCAAGGACAATAAACACTACCTGTTTTAATAGCAGTTTCCCCCTTTTGAGCTAATAATCCCCCAGAATCTTGAGCGTTGTCTTCCCTGCCATTCTCGTATGGTATAACGTATGCGCGGGCTTGGGTCTGCTTATATAAGCTCCAGCGCAGCATTCCGTTGGCATCATTTCTCCTAGAGCGATCGCCACGCGTGGTCGCTCTCTGAGCATCCCCTTCTACGTTCTGCATAGGATTCTACGTTCCCCTCCGTATACCGCCGTCCCGCGGATGGACGATACCATCATTTCCACTTCAGTGGTGGCCACCCCCATGACATGGTCGTTCCGCCTCCCAGGGCGCATGCCGACATGCCCAGGGTGCATGCCGACATTACACGGATGAGCGGTACCTCCGTTCCTACATGACGCGGCCGTTCCGCTACCCAGGGTTTCGTCCCCTTCCGTATACCACCGACCCACGGATGGAAGATAACTTCGTTCCTCCTGTCCACTTCCTTCCGCCGCTCCTCTTGGCCCCTAGCCCAAGGCGGCTTGTCATCGTAGCGTTTGGGTGGTGCATGGATCAGTTCTGACGAGCAACGATCGTCGTCCTCAGTTCTCTTACCCCTTGCGCACTGCTTTTGCGCAACCTTCTTGGATTAGGTTATTTCACCACTTGCTGCTGTTTACTCAACGAGGTACAATGTCCCTCCGCACTGCCACCGTCTGCGCGGCCTGCAGCACAGCCCTATTCTCTACTTGACATTCCGTCGATGCAGCCGACTTGTTTTTTTTTTCCAATGTACGTTCCTTCGTTCCTGCAGCCCTCCGTCCTTGCGGGGGAAGAAGCACGTGCGTCCAACTGGGGTCGACAATATTATGCCGTCCTACGTTTCTCCTTCCGGACCACAGTCTGTGATATGGAGGGGAGGCACTTGCTACCTCTTATGACTAGGACTCGCTGCGCATTCCCTGCGCAGCCTCCTTCTTACATACGAACCTCCAGGATGTGCCTTCCCTAGTTCCCGTCAACTTCTGCTGCCGATTGGAAACATTCTCCCTCTCTACTGGCTGCTCCGCTTTACTAGTCCGAAGATATCCATACGCATCACGACCTTACTGCACAGCCACCGTCATATATATATATATGTACGGACGCGGCAGTTCGGCTCGTTTCCTTGTCTGCCATCATCTTGGGCAAACACTATTCAAAGACACTCCGTCCGGCCCGTGGTTCACATCCCACCCTACTTCCTATTCCGTTCCTTGGGCCCCTTCACACCCTCCGGTATTTGGAGTGTGCTCTTGGTTCCTACCCAAGTTGACTCGTCCATCGTTTCTGTTTGAACTACACGGATTAATTCCACGTAACAACTTTGCCGACGAGCACCGCTGTCCGCGTTCCCGGACCCATCTACAATTGCTCCTACTGCTGTCCTGTTCTTGCAGAATATGCTCTCTTTATGAACGGTTTCACGTTCCCTATTTCACTCCTCGTTCCCCCTTCTGGTTCTCGGTTTCTGGCAAGGGGGGGGGGGACTTGCTCCCTTTGAGAACGGCAGCATCACGTTCTTCCTCCTACAAGGCCTCGGTCTGTAGCAAGGGATGATGCACTTGCCTCTATTAGGTCCTGCAACATCACATCCCTCCCGTCATCTCCCTCCATCCCCTTAGCACCAACCACCGCGACTACCTGAAACAAGGTACCTCCCTTCTGTCAAATCCCATCCACGTTTTCTCGAGACGTAAGCTGTGGGGACGTCAAGGGATGGTTCCTCATCACCACACTCATCATCCCACGTCCCCTCCGGCTCCACCAGTTGCGGACGACATTACCATTCTTGAACTGACAACAGAATCAGATTCTTTGGAACAATCGCTTCTGCCTCCGAATCCCTTCTTTTCCAAGCCTTCCTGCACATAATGATACTACAGCCACATCTTCAATCCTTTGCAGCCAGCCTCCGTCGGCATGGGACCTACATTCCCTTCCGAGGAACTCTCTTGGACAAAGGGACGATATACCTGTCTTCAACTCCAGCTAAGAGCACGACAAGTTGCTGCCATAGTGGCCTCTTCTGTTGGACTACAACTAACTCCTCTGCATTTGTCATCGCATTCCTCCCAACCTTCGGGAAGTTCAATGAGCCGCTTACTTCATCCCATGGACATGCTCTTTTGGACTCTTCCATTCAACATTCCAAACAATAAAACTCCGGTCTCTGCCTACGTTTTGCCCTGGCTTGCTTCCATTCTTTAAGCACCACGACATTCCATTGGGGACACTGGTCTCTCTGCCGTTCCGGATGCTCAGCCTCCTCGTTCGGTTCCTCTGGCTCCTTTACTGCCTCCGCCCGTTCCTCCTGCGGACGGTGACTTTGACGTTTGTTACTCGCCAAGACTGTGCATTTTAGCCGAACCTGGCCCTCCGATCCTAGGAGACTCTGATCCCTTGGTAATCCCTATCGAGGCAACACATGCTCCAGCCTCGCACACCATGCCGCAGATACCAATGAAACGAAGAGCACCAACTGACGTTCCCCTAAACGACCAAAACTCCCAGCGATTTCCGGAGGTTCTGGACTACACTCTCAAGAATTCTAGTTTGTCTACTAACACAGGTATTAAAAATCAAAACGACTCGTTTTCCCTTTGCACCTCCGCATCGCCATAATATGCCTCCCGTCGCTAGTGATCCCTTTCTGCGTTCCACATCCAACACTTTCGTCATCGAAACACCCTCCGTTGCCTGTTCCACCGCCACGTTTCGACACGGAGTCCCAAGATGCTGTGCCTCCGCTCCAACTCGTTCTGTTCCCTGCAGCATCCGTCTTACGAGAAGCACTCATACGAAGGTTGCTTTTGTCTGTCAAGGAAATGGACGATTTAAACTTCAATATCGATTTCATTCTCAAGATTCGCGGAACATTTCTCTACCCGATATGCCTCTCTCTGCTTTAACAGACGGTCGACAATGCGGACAAGTAACAGGCAGAAAATGCTTTACTAAGTGCATCTAACGAGGCCTTAACCGCTGAATTAAAAGATCGTGAACAGGAAATACAATTTTATGAGGTTGAGTTACGCCCTCCTCCACACGTCCCAGAATTAGCCCCTCTCCCCAATTCTGTCCTCACCTCCTTGGCAAGCGTACTATCATGCCTGTTCCCGTACACAACGCCCACACACTGTGCCATCCACAGTTAGGATTACCTCACTTTACCGTCCACCCTCCGCCGGGTAACCCATCCGCTACCGCCGAGCAGTTCTTCACTCCGCCGACTCCCGTTCCCATTACATCGTCGGTCGGCACCTTGGCTCCTCCACCTGCTCTTGACGACGTTCCTATACCACAAAAAAACCTCTTCCGCCGCTAGTCCGTCTGGAGCACCTCCTCTCCATCAGCGTGACATCATACCATCCGATGCCCCAATAGCCACATCTCACTCTCCAAGCCCAACGTGCGTGTTGGTGTATAAGTCTGACACCGCCTACTCCTGCGACGCACATCGAACCCAACTGTGACCCCTCCGGTCCACCTCCTGTCTCCAATCTGGCGACAAACACTGCAATCTCCACTTATGTCCCACATCTCCAATTATTCGGTGTGGCAATTTGACAGTGCCCCATCATTCATACCAATCTTTCACGGCATCAATCCTTAACACTGAAAAAAAAAAAAAAACCTGCTGACAGGAACCTACCTTGCTCCCCGTACCGTACCGAGGCTACAAGCGTAGCCTTGGGATTCAGAATGATCCCATGGTCATCCTCACCCTTCGTTTAAAAAATACCTCCGACATTCTTATGGGGCAGCGAGGTGTCCGCTTCTACCATCCGCTTATTAACAGACGGCTTCGCCTCCTCAGAGTTTCCAAGACGTCTCACCACCCATTCCGCAAGAAATGAAGACACTACAACAACTACACCTAACAACCACACCGGAACCCTCCTCCTACATGCGTTCCTATCCCAGTTACCAACAGGTACCATCCTAGGTTGACGTTCCTTGCCTCAACCACATACCTCCGGTCCAATGTTCCGCTCATTGAAGATGCCTCAGACCTGCAAGATCTTTCTTCCCACAAGGCAAGCCGTTTTCAGCAACTATGTTTGATTCCTTGCTTTGTACCCGTTTCATGTTAAGACCCCTGCATGCGGTAAACAAAAAAAAAGAGATCCCGAGAGCAACCTCACTCCCCAATCTCGCCCTAGATTTTGACTAAGCAACTCACCCCTTGCATTTTTCCCCTGACTCTGTCGTCAAGGTGAAAGTGGTTGGGAAAGCAGGCGTGTCTTGCGGGAAACTTGAACCTAGCCCTCCACCATGTGACGAAGTCTGCTATTAAAACAAGTAATATATATTTTCGTCGGCTATGAAAAGACTAAAATTACAGGGCCCGAACCTGCTTAATTTTATTTTTATTGCCTAACCGAAAATATACATTACCTAAATTCCCACCCATGTCTCCCCTCCTTCAGCCAGGTTCTGGAAGGCGGAGAACTGATGCCAACTAAACGCTGCACCGGAGCTTATATAAGCAGACCCGAGCCCGTGCATGCGCTATACCATACGAGCCTGGCAGGGAAGACAACTTTCAAGATTCTAGGGGATTATTAGCTCAAAAGGGGGAACACTGCTATTAAAACATGTAATGTATATTTTCGGTTACGCAATAAAAACTAAAATTAAGCAGGTTCGGGCCCTGCAATTTTAGTTTTTTTATTGCGTGCCTGAGGAAGATAGTCTGCTAGGTTTTTCCATCCACAGCGGAATTGAAAATCACCAAGAGTAGCAGTAATGCTAGATTTTGTTGAAGTCGTGCGTATTTTTCTCCCCGAGTAAATTATGTCTTCAACATTCCACAGGTTTGATGTGTTAGATTTCCTGAGATCATCACAAAAGGAAAGAGGAATTTTTTACGACGTGGTTTGTAGTCAGTAGGAAACTAGCTCATGTAACATCTATGAACCGGGGATTGACTACGATGCTGCGATTCTGAAGAATGAGAGGAAGTTCTGTTTTATGATAAAGCATGACTTTTAGGTGGATTTTTTCAGATATGCGGCTTTGATTTGGAAGGATCAATGCAAGTTTTGGGAATGGGAGGCAGGCCTCGAGAATCTTACTAGCAGCCTAATAACTGAAAAAGTATTTCCCCAAAATTTGATGAACTGCAACTGCTACGTAAATTGTGTCTTGGTAGTTTTCCACAATAGTGGCACACAATCATGGCTTTTGATTTGATGCTGACATGTAGCCAGTCAGGGAATGCCGGGACTCCGTCCAATAAGAGTAAGCCATCAGCTTTCGTCTGGAACGTGCGAAAAGGAACAGTCCTCCGATTGGACTTGATCAATCCATTCAGTTTTGATAAAGAATACAGGGAAAGCTACGCAATATTTTGGGACTTGCCAGAAAACGGGGGGACTTTTCTTTTTGAGTGTGTTGTGAGGAGGCATTAGTTGAGCTAGGATTCCGTGCACCTTGAAGCCAGAAAAGTGGTGTGTTGTGCAGGAGTGAAGCAAGCGGGCAAAGATCTGTCAGTTGTGCTGTAGAAACCTGTTATTAAATTCTTCATTAGTGTAGCTGTGGAGTAGTTGCGATTTCGTGAATGTGGCTTCATTGAAATGCAAAGAGGCACCATTACAGCCACTTAAATTGGGGTTTCTCCGCCATCATGAATGCTGGGCGTTGGGATGCTCTTGTTCATATGGGCATATTAACACTTCTGAAGTTTAACTACAAGGGCCCAACAAAATTATTAATGGTTAGAGCTCTTCTTGATTTTAGTAGAAATGGAGCAAGTCAATGGTGTAGTTCCAACATGAGAACAATGACAGCTCCTCCATCTTAAATGTTGGAAATCGTGGATTTCGTCGTTCAGGCTGAGCTGCATTTTGGTACAAATGACGCCCTACTGCGACACATCTTGTAAAATTTTCTTTACGTTAGTCTTATACAATCAAGCATAGTAAAACCGAGTAAAGAAAGTTTTCCTACTTAATTTGGTTCACCTGGGAAAGCGCTCACTGCTGCCATGGTATTCTTGTACATTTTCAATGAATGATGGTGCCACTTTAAGGGTCATTTGCACGACGTCAGCCAACGAAATGGGCTTGACCGCACGTATGTCACAGTAACATGGCCAATCGGTGTCAAAAATCTTTTGGTAGTTCGGAGAAGAGCCAGCAGGGTAAAGCAAATGTGCCGGAGATCATTGTGTGGCGAGTGAATGCAGCTTCCAAGTGACGTGATGATGCGTGTGGTCACGTTTTGGTGCTTGAGAGATACTGCGCTTACAATAAAAAAATCTTTTATAAGCAAAAGTTTGAGCTGCTTCTTCCTCGAACTGGTCTTAATTTTCTAGTGAGTATGAGAGGTTTGTGGTGTTCTGGGATTGGCAAACCATTTGTAGCGAGAACAAGCTGGTTAATCAGGCACTATCAGAATGGCCCTTGTACGCCCACATTCCTCCATTTGCAAAATATATACACAGGTGCTTGTAGAGGGAAGCCGAGAAAAAAAAATTTAATGTATTGTTAATTTTGGAGTTGGACCACCTCCACCCCTAAATCATCATACTTCTTCTGCCCAGAAGTAACGTGTTTTAATTCCCATGTGTGTACTGCAATATTTAAAGCACATTCTCCTCCCAATCTAGAAGTCTACATCATTGCAGGTGCTGAAAGGGTTCTGTTGAATTTGGTAGGGCTTTAGTGAACTACATGCTGTATAAATTGCCCAGAACAGAAACTGCCTAGTGGTCCCGATTTGCATGAAAGCATACCGTAGAGTTATGAAAATTACTTCTTATTCACTACATAATTGGAGCCAGTTGTTGAGCTACCTTCAAGTAATGCTCAGAGGGTCCAGACGGTGTCATTTGTCAAGCCAATGTGAAAGAGTGCATTTCTTGACGAAATCCAATCTCTCGCCATTAGGTAATTAGACGCTGTCCTGTGCCCCTTGTAGCTAGCTGACCAGCTGGTTCCAGATTGACGCTCTATACGCAGTCCAGTTGCAAGCCCTTAAGTTTAATGCTCAGCAAGCTAATAGCCACACTTCATAAGCTGATTGTATTCTGTGAATGTCTGGTCTCATTTAGGATTCCCACTTTGTCATTAACTGAACTTTTATCTTTGTTGCAGCTTGGCGAAATCCTACACGACTTGCGTCGTCTCAATGTTGCCATCACTCGTGCAAAACACAAGCTGTTGCTGTTTGGGAATAAGTCTACTCTCTCAAACTATCCACCTTTCCACAAACTTTTTTGTATTTTAAAACCCTCCCAATGCCTAGCACTTGAACCGAATGGACATGCAAACTTGGAGGAGACGATTTAAAAAAATAAAGACGACTAACTAATTTTTTTTAAAAAAGGAAATAAAAATCTGTTCCAGACAACGCAGTCATTCAAATAGTTTTTATTTTTTACCTGTTACAAGCCAACTAGAATTTTCTTTTAATAATAAGTTAAAAAACCAGGTAACTAGTCATTGTTGAGGCAATTGCACAGGTCTCTTCAATATGCAAAACAATTTATTATTAAAAATTATGGTTTTAAACAAATTATCTAGCATGTTGAAGTATCGGCACAAAATCCTCAATATTTAACTTATTTAGTTCTAGAGGCTTTCCACTTACCTTCAATATTGGTGTAAACTGGTGAGCTGGAAAAAAATTGTATCCTGCCAATTCATTTCTTCACATCTTACTTCTGTCGTTTGTGTAGCTTGATACATAATATGACAGAATCGACTAGTATTGAAGCGAAATACTTGCTACTATTTGCACAAAGTGTTTGCCATCATGATAACAAATACTGTGTGTATAGGCAAATAGTTCATACTTCCAACAAAATCCACAGCAGTGCTTTCCATCCAGCTTCCAAGCCATGTGTGGAGCGATTTATTTTTTGTCCAGTAAAAACGACAAATTTGCCGTGCTGGCAATTAACCAAATTTGTGAAATGATCGAAATGCAAGCTCAGTAAAAATGTCCCTTGACAACTAATGAACCCATTTTCGAAAGGCAACAAATAGTCTCGCTCCACACTTTCTTGTAGCATAAAATGGGTCGTTTCATTTCTCGTTGCATAAAACTGCACTTGACTGCAGAAAAACTTAAAAGATAAAATAACGAGACTTAGTCTCTTAGTGCAGACTTAGTTAGCAGTACAATCTCGTTACAACTTAGTAATTAATTAAAAAAATTAAATTTACATTCTCTAAATGCATTTCTATACATTATCAATGCACTTACTGTTATGACCAAAAAAAAAAAAAAAAACAATCGCTAAATAAAGACTGACTGGACGAAATGTTTTAACGAGATTACACTGCACTTAATAGCAGCTTCTCGTAGCATAAAATATTATTTTGCTTTAAATATAGCAATCTGCTCGATGCATAAAGTTATTTGAAGACTGTAAATTGCTGCTTGGTGCATAAAAGGTGTTGGTTGTATTTTGTTAAGAAAAATTTCAATTTCTCGACGCATAATAATTTGTTCGTTTTAAGGTAAAGAGCCTTTGGATTTTAAATCCTCCAGTTGTCTACACGAATAAGTCAAGTGCAGAAACTCTGAACATCGGCAATTCTTGGATATTCAGAGACACCGCACTGCAGATGTGGTTGCGAAGTGTAGTACGTAGGCTTCCAGGATGTTGCGCAGGTTCAGCCAGTCGTTGCCAGATTGCACGTTGCGACCCACCACCCGCTACCCGCCATTCCACCTGAAAGCATAGTAACCATTCAATTCACATCTGTGATAATTTAGATTTTAAATTGGCAATTTAGGCCAGATAAGGGTAGAATGGCATTGGGACATCTTTGAGATAATGCTTGCATTACCAGGGCGCATCCATCCGAGCGAGCGACATTCGGGCAGTCTCCGTTCCTTGACCCACTTGGCGTCTGGCAAACGTCCGCTGAAGCGCTTCAGCTAGAAATGCAACATAATTAACACCTCACAGCTCAATATTACTTTATTAACAAAAGTTGATGGATGGTTAAGTAGTACCAATTTAAATACACTTTAATTCAAACACTTAATTTTTTCCCTTCGTTTCAAAACGTACAAATTCTTTTAAAAGAAGAAAGGGGTGAAAAAAAGTGCCCCTTTTACAGTAAAAATAAAAATACTCTCAGGCAATTTTTTGAATATACACTAATTCATCACAACTCACACTGTGAATATGTACAATGAAAAATGTAAGGAATACTACCAGCGCAGAATTACGGTTAATTATGTGGAAGAATTAGGACGGGCAGTAAAAAAGGAAATTTGAACAATGATGCCAAAAAGTTATTTGCAATCGTTCTTTGTGCAAATTATATGCTGGTAAAAATCCTGAACAATAATTATAAACCTCTTTTGACAAATCTAGTGCCAACTTACCCAAGCCATGGGGGAGGCTAATGCTCGCCCGTTCTTAACCCTTTTGCGACCAGCGATGGAACGGTTCTTGGCAGCAAGGGTTAATAACGGTACCACCTGGAAGAAATATTACATGAAAAAGGACATAAGCACTCAATTCGTCACGTTTCAGACCAATCAAAAAGTCTACCGAGCGCTGGACTAACAAATGGGAGGAAGCGCAACAAAACTTCGGAAGTCTTCATCTTAGTCACCTTGTGACTAGAGCAGCAAATTCTTGTACGGTTACATAACATTCTAAGATACATCAAGATAAATAGTAAATTGTATGGTCTTGGCACCGTAATGCGGGCTTAATTGGTCCACACAAGCTGAACGAAGACCATTTCTTAAATCCAGCTCAATTTCAGCCGGAGCATAGCTTAATTCATCTTAAGCAATGGCACATGTAAACCAAAAATGCCAATCTTAGCCTACCATCTACTTTCCATACCCGCCATAGCTCCCGTAGCTTCCATAACTTTGGCCGTAGCTGGGGGAACTGTAGCTCTGGGTAGGGCTGCCGTAGCTGCCGTATGACCCATAGCTTCCTGCTCCTCCAGCTCCAGCACCACCTCCGTAGCTCGGTTGAGCACCATATTCCCGGCCTTGACTGTATCCGGCTCCCCTTCCTCCACGACCGCGCCCACCACGTCTCGCACGACTGTCAACACCATAGTCATAGCTGTAACCCCCAGCTGCAGCCCAACTCGTACCTGCTCCGCCGCCTCGTCCTCCTTGACGGCGAGTCGCTTTTTTAACATCGCACTCTCGGCCGCTGATACGTTGGCGTGGTTGCTTGCACACTTGGTCCACCACGTCTTCTGATTCAAACGCCACAAAGCAGAACTGCTTCCTCTGGTTACGCACCTTGTCGTAGGGTAGTTCGATGCCTTCAATCTTGCCAAATCGCTCAAAGTAGGCGCGAATTTCTGACTCCGGTAGATCAGGATCTACCCCGCCCACAAAAATCTTGTTGTAACCGGAACGGCGAGCCTTGACACGTTTTGGTTCAACCTGTGTCCCTGCAAGAAAGAAACAAACAAAATCAGCATTGCCATCAACCAATTGCCACATGTAAAGCGCAACTCTTTCTATTTGACTTGTGACCTTTGGACAGCCATGGGACTAATTCGTCTGTAACTCAACCGGCTTATTTCAATCCAACATTTTACATAACGGCAAAACTACCTTCTATTTAGCAGAAAAAATGTCCACTTTCGCAGAAATAAACTAAGTCAGAACTCTACGAAAATAGAATTCCAAACTCAGGAATTCTGTCCATTTTGTAGACTCAAATTTTCAATAGGAAAATGTGACCCGTTACCCCTTGACGAGCTGCATTCCCAGCTATTTTTATGTACCTTTATTATTTGTGCAAGAAAGTGAGAGGACTCCTGTTTGAACCGGGTTCCACGATCACGATTGCTTTGGAATTACAGAAATATATATATATATATATATATAGGTGATCAGTTAAGTTGTGACCCAGCTTAATAGCGAAGTACTACTGAACGATGTGTTATGAGACCGGGTGATGTGATGAGGCCAAGAGGGGCCATTGGATGAACAAAATGGATGACCTTGTCAAATGTTATCAAGGTCATTCAACTGCTAATTTCTTAAATATGCATTACACACCATGGCTATAAATTAGGAATATGTAGGAAACCAAGACACAACCAATGCAAAAAAAAATTGGACCCGATTTACAGGACCTACGATGTACGTAAAATGGTTACTTTTAGACCCTTGAATGGCATTCCATTCAAACACTCCTCCATCGTGCAGGGATGTACTGCTACTGCTAGTTGACCTCCCTTAAAAATTTGCCGTTGTTTGGGATGGACCATTTAATTATTATTTTTTTTTTTAGTTTACCCCCCCCCCCATAAAAAAAAGGCTGGGACCACCACTGATAAGTGAACTAAATGCAATGAAGGAATCCTTTGCTTCTATTTTTCATCGCTTGTAAAGAATAAGAATTGCAATAATTGTGGTAGGTAGGAAAAACTTCTGGAGTCCCCTTTGGCTGAGAGAAACAAACATTCCATCCTCCAAATCGTAAAATAGAATGAAGCACACATGAAAGCCAGAAGGCTTTGGGACCCTTTTTTTTCCCAAATACCGCCGCTCACAGAGGTGCCACGTACATGGGAATAGGCAAGAGTTACTGCAGGGATCAGTGCAACATGTACGCCAGTTGCGATTCCTCCGCAATAATGCAAGCTTGTAGAGAATTCACGATGTTGTTGCGCATAGCTTCTAACATCTGCGCATCAATGCTCTGACAGGCAAGGATGATCCTGTCTCAACACCGCTACTGTCGGGTGAAGTGGCATATACTAAGGTGCCCCCACAAGAAGTCTTGTGGTGTCAGATCGGGCGACCTAGCTAACCATGGAACCGTCCCACCAATACAGCATTGCCCAATGGAGGTCGACTAGCGGTAGCACGTTGCTTCCCAGCGCGACAGTGCGTTGGAAGGCGATGCTTCCCTGCGCGACAATGTTTGAATGATATGCCATTAAGGGGTAGAAATTATTTACATCATAGGTCCTACAAATCTGGTCCGAAATTCATTTTTTTTGCATTGACAATGTGTCTTTGTTCCCTACATATTCCTAATTTATATTCGTGTCGTGTGATGCGTATATAGGATGTTAGCAGTTGAATGACCTTGATACCATTTGGCAGTCATCCATTTCTTGTCCATTCAAAGGCCCCCCTTGGCCTCATCACATCGCCCGCGTCTCATAACATATTGTTGTCAGAACTTAACTGATCACCCTGTATAGTATTTAATTCTGCAAAAAGTCACCCCCCCCCCCCCAGAAATTGGAGGCGACCGTCCATGTTGCTACGTTGGGAAGTTTACCATATTAATCTCTCTCAGTAACAATATCCATAACATTAACAACTCAGAAGCCATTATATGGGTGGGTAATCCTAAATTTTTTTTTTTCTGGTGGATGTTTGAAACCCAAGTGTTTCTGTGTGTAGGGGCCTCGGAAAATAGCCAAACAAAATAAAAGGCAAAAAGTTAAGTCAGTTATCTTGGCTCAAACTTCACCAGGAATAAAACTGAACTTAGCGTCTGGAGTGACCACCAGTGATCCCACAAGATATAATTTAGCAAATGCAACACATTCAGAATCCATACACAGCACAGTTGACCTTCCTTACTATGCTGTACACAAGTAGTCCTGGAAGCAATTTTCCCAGTATTCAGACTACTGAAAGTTAAAACATGCAGCTATGTAATAAAGCATCCAACCAAACAAACTGGAAGACACCCAGAACTGATAGCACACTAAAACTACCAAAAATTATAGGCATGCTTTTGTTGGATAGGCAATCTTGATATGAGAATACAGATAACCGGTGTTTGGAATTACTGTGACATGTTAATGATGCTACAGTAATTCCAAACACCGGTAAAACTTACACTACACCACAACAATGAACAGAAACTTCTCCACTTAGGCCATGCAAAGTTAAAAAAATGGTTCTCGGGCTAACACACAGTTGAAAAATCGATGAGGCTTTTTTTTTTTTATTTTCATGCATTTTGAGGTAGCCTAAAAGAAAAAAAAGTTTTGTGCTCTGACGTTAGTTTTCATTAGAAATCGACTTTTATTAAGCCTAAAGCATACACGTATTGTGTACTTTTTTTTTGGCTATATTTTGCCACAGGTTGCCTTTGCATTTTGTAGCTTAAGGCTTATTTTCAAAACAAACATTGCAGGTTGCATAAATGCCTTTAGCATTTGCACCTTTCTCGAGGTTATCAGTGGTAGGGCACTTCAAGCTTACTGTACACAAACAATGATAAATTTGTTTTTTTACGAACACTTTATCCCTTTAAGCAGTACAAACGTACATATAAGTCTGCTACGTTGTGGCCCAAATGGAGTAATGACGTATATATGCGTCGTAGCTTTTTTTCACTACCTACATTGTGCATCGATTTCTGTAAATAAAATGTTGCTCCCGATGTGCATAATTTTATAAAAAGCAGTTTCGTTGAGTGTAGTCTCACTAAAAACTGTAAACATGTTGTGTTCATTCGTTTTTTTGGAAGTTAGAAAGCAAAAAGTTAGTCATTTTTGATCAGCGGTAGTGATCAAACCATCTTGGATGCATTGAAAAGCTGGAATTCCTGTCTATCCAGGCCTCTCAACATATTTTCTGGATGGCCATTTGGCATATGCCAATCAGACGGAATATAAGAAGCTGTGTCTTCTGGCTGTCTCAAACTAGCTTTCCAAAGCAGTTGAAGATGCGTTCCCTCATTGGCCAGTTGGCACCACATGACCGATTGGCGTGCTCTCATTGGCTGACGAGCGATTTTACAATGGTTGCCATGGCGCGCTTCGGATTTCACGTGAGCCAAGATGCGTGAGCGTTTGCGTTTAGTTCGTCGTTAAAAATTACGAAAAAGATGAAGTTTCACTGCATTAAAAAAGTAAATCAGCAGCTACGAAGCAAAACTAAAACGGAAAAGGACCGTTCACACCTTCACACTATCGCTTATCAGGTGGGAACAACGTTTTGTAGCCTAACTAACACTGACTTACGGACACGTTTTTTCAATATGGAAATTTCAATTTTTAGTTCATTACCGTCCATAATTTTATGAAATGGTTCTCAAAACTATTGGAAGCCATTTATCCTATTTTTTTCTGTGCACCTTAATGAATACATGTTGCGTGCACGTAGCAAGTTTAGAACATCGTGTCCAATACTTTTCGCAAGAATAAAAATTTCGTTAGTGCCTCATACCAAAGAAACCAAAAAAATAAATAAAATGACGCGGGGCTTTCTAGGTGATGCGGCGGTTCCTGATAACCATTTTTTCAACTTTGCATGGCCTTAAAAATTATAGATAAAGGACAGCGTCCATCTTCATAAGAAGCTTCAGTACTAAACGATACGTCGGTTACATAGCGTCAAGATTTGTTTGCTTTTGAATTTGCCGCATCAGTGTTGGCACCACTGATCTTTAAGACTTGTTGAAACACTGACCCTCGTGAACATTGCACCCCATCATTGATTGGCTGGTGAAGCCTGACCTTGCTATGAAACTTGTATGGCAATGGGGATCACAGTTTGAAAGTCCCATAAACAACCTTCACGAATGTGAATTGTGTGGCACTCGCCATTTGGCCGGTAGACATTAAAATGCACTCGCCATTGCCCATTACCTCCTCGCCATGTAGAAACAATTTTAGCAGTTGTGCTACTACTTAATGCTTAAATATTGTTTGCATTAATCTAACTCTCCAATCAACTAAAGAGGCTAGTGACATTGTTGCATACTTGGTTGGAGAGCTCTTATAATTCTGCACGCAACGCCGCAAACCGCTTGTTTCTAGCTAATACGATTCCCGAGATATGACAATTTAAGCATCAGGGTTTGTTAATCAGTCGCCATTTTGGCGAGTAGCTCTAAAAACCAAGTCGCCAACTGCCGAATTTTCCTCGCCGTTTGGCGAGTGGCGACCGACATTGGTGAAGGTTGCCCATAAAGATCAGTGGTTCCAATGCTGATGCGGCAAATTCAAAAGCAGACCAATCTTGACGCTATGTAACCGACTTATCGTTTAGTACTGAAGCTTCTGATGAAGGTGGATGCCGTCGTTTATCCTACGAAAAGTTAAGTGGACTAGTTTCTGGTCATTGTTGTTGCGTAGTGCAAGTTTTTCTGCACAAAGGCAATCTCGATGCTAAATATTTGCCATCTATTATATTGATGCTAGATTTATGCTTCCAGCAATTTTAAATTTCATGCGCTCATGAAAGACGAAAGTTTGAAAACAGACTAGCTTTAGCACACAAAACACTAGCCTACAATTTAACAGTTATAGGACCCTATTGAATACCGACGTTAGTTAGTGGCACACAGTTAAGTGTCAAACATCCTGCCCGACTTTCTCTACAAATTTCTGAACTATAACTTACCCAACTTTCCGCGCGCGAGACAAGAATGCGAGAAAAAATCTTAAACTTAATACCTAAACCATCGCGTCACTAACTATTGATATCCTGTTGCATCGATGTAGTCCACAAAGACATTTTATTCTACATGTACGAAAGAAGTTTTACAAAATGTTACATTTTTTTAAAATTGAGCTCCTCTTTTACCGAGAACATTAGCCTACGTGTACAGAGACTGGTTGTTTTCCAGGTTAGCCTACACCAGAAAACAACCAGTATCTTTACACAATTTAACTTTATACTTGGGGTCACACAAAATTACCATATTCATCACATGATAATGTCTACGTGAACTGGGAAAATACATGGAAACGATAGAAAATTTCCAGTTAACGGCACAGTAAAAACTGTTTGACATGTAGGGAAAAGATGAAAATGGATGGTGTGTTTTGGCAGTGCTGCCAACGAGAAAAAAACCTAGGACCCAAAATAACGTAACAACCAATGCATCTTCTAACACACTTGGTTCTCGGAAAGCAATCTTTCTCTGGGTACGATTCTGCAACTAATGTAACTTTTATTATTATTATTTATGGATACTTTACAACGTATTTCGCGCAAATTATTAATTAGCAACAAGGCTGCAATGACACAAGCTTTACCAATTAGATTTTTTAAATGTTGCCTATACCAGTACAGATATTTCTGAAATTAGTTTTCTTCAAAAGTCTAATAATTATTAAAATGAAAAAGTTTAAAATGGCAATGAACAGTTAAAAGATGGCCAGGTAAATACTAGTGTTGGGCGATACACCGCAGTATTGTTTGATCAAGATACTATCAGTCCGAGTGACAGTAGTATCTAAGAACCCCTATTGATGAGCCATCAAGGTTGCAATCAATGCAATCAATGTTCCATCACCTTTTTTTTACTACTATCTTTTTAACATACTTAACCCTTTGCGCGCCACGATTTATTTACAAATAAACCATACCTGGCCATAATTTCCTGGTGTTAAGTACAAGCACTGACATTGTCCGCTTGATAAAATTGTGAAAAATTATGTAACAAACTTTTTTACGTGCAATTTGTGTTTTGATGAAAACAAATTTACCCATTTTTTGGTAGTAAGATTAATTGCACACAGGCTTCTAAACATTACGTGAAGACATCTGAAACTGACCACAAAACCATCACGAGAATTAAATGACTTCATATGACGTTTGTGGCCTCCCAGAGACATTTATTGAGGACGTCATATGACGTTCACGGCCCACGAAGGGTTAAAAGAAAACCTTTAAAAACCAGGAACCAAAATGTACACATCAAATCCATCATCCCATTTATTTGTAATTAGCAATGTAATGCTGTACTGCTGGATTGACCACGGCTCGCTTAACATGTACAAAGATAACACGCCAGCAATGGAACAATCGTGAAGCGCTATTAACAAGGTGCATCAATGGTAAGATCTGATAGCCTAGCATTCTCCTTTAAAAAACAGGATAAAACTCCCACATCCGTTCAGGAAACTCTACAAATGAGAGGCTTTGACAATTTCTACCAACATCTAAATTATTTTTTCCTTGTTCATGAGCTGAACTAACATCAAAAATTGTAGTGGTTTTGTTGGATTTTCTGTGTCCGATGTTGTGGAGATGTTGTATGCGCAATATGTTGGTTCAAAACCCATCAGCAGTCAGATGCTGTGTCAGATGTTGTATGCGCTTATCTGCATAAATAAATGAATGCATTTGATCTAAACTCTTTCGAGCTGAAAAACAAAAGTGGGAAGAAGGAAACGATCTATTTATATCACGGGAGGCTGAATATTAAACCCAAAAAAAGTATTAAAAACCCTAGCGGTTTTGCCAGCCTAGCTAACAAATAAAACAATTGCCCGTTTTTATTATTCTTTATCATTATACCCTATGTTAGTTTGTAAAATGCAAGAACGCAAGCATCAACAAAAAATAACCAGATTGCACATACAGGAGGCCCATGTTTAACAGATGGCTTCAACTTTACAAAAGATAGTGTTCCATTTTCCTTCATCAAAAATCTGAAGCACACCGAAAAACTATATTATACATGATTACATTTAAATTAAGCACCAGGATGCTTTACACCTCATTAGTCCGCCCACACCTGGACTTCTCTATCCAGGCATGGTACCCATATCTCGTCAAAGCCTGCACCATCATTGAGAAGGTACAAATGCATACCATGTAACTTGTCCCTGGCCTACAAGACCTCCACGGGTCGAAATATTTGAATGCACAGGGGCAAATTGCAGTCCAGAAGCAACTCGTGGAGTGCAAAATTGCAAAGTTTAATTTTCCATAACTCTTGAACCGCACAAGCTACAGACTTGCGGTTTGCGGCATTTTAAACAGCTTGGAATTAGATTTCCTGTGGCACCATTCCTTTCCAATTAGTTAAACTCCAGTTTTTACTACTTTTGATTAAACTATGTGTATAGGTTTTTCAGTTGAACAGCGAAATTAAGTCAGTTTTAAGCAAAATGCAGGTAAACAGTACATATTATTAAGATGCTGAATGTTAGAATTTTCTATGGCTATAAAATAGGAGACCACATTGTTGGTTTACATTTTGGTTTTGCACCCCAGCAACAGATTTGGGGTGCAAATTTGCACCCAGATCAAAATTTGGAAACTCGACCACCGAGACCTCCATTACCTGGAACAACTTGAGAGCATAAACCTTCAAACCCTTGGAAAGCGGACGCTGAGACGTGACATGTTGTAGACCTACAAGATCATGTATCAGCTTGATAAGCTCCCCACTTTGTCGACCCTAGGTGAGTCTAGGGGCCATCCCCACAAATTTCACAAACTGCACGCTCGCACTCTGTTTGCGTGGGTCCTTTTTCAACCATCAGGTCATCAACGCCCTTCCTCGTTAAGTTGTGTGCGCAGCCAGCCAGAACTCTTAAAAAAGACTAGGAGGTTTGGTCACTATAGTTTTATCACACTGGTGGTGTATTTTTATTATGTTATTCAACAAGCGACAGTTGCTTGCAAATGTTGTTGCTGTTGATGGGTCTCGAACCACAGCTCCATGGTCAAAATAGCAACAAAAGCTTAAGCCAGGGTTCGTACACAAGAGACAAAACCAATTTCGAGGCTTTTCACGTCTAGCTTACGACCAATTTCAAGGCTTTACAAAGTTGATTCTCAAAATTATCTTTTTAAATGCCAGTATTTTGCCTGGTGTTGGCACCTTTGTGTTCTTAGTTTGCAGTAAGAAGCTAAACCGTTGTAAACAACGACAAACAATATGTCTTTCCCCCCCCCCCCCACACACACACACCAAAGGAGGAATAAGAAATCCAGCAACTCGCAGTCAGTGGAGTACAAAAACACTTGCTCAGCTGAACCTTCAGCTGAAGGTTGCTTGCACTGCGCTGTCTATTTCCATTCCAATCAAGAGGGCAGCTTTGTTCACAGAATTAGTTCTATTAAAGTTTTCCTGTTTATTTAATTTTACACCTAAATTAATATTACTAATATGTAAGGCTACACCGATACCGATATTAGCGGTATAGGATCGATATCGGCAACTTTCACAGAAATATTGATAACTTGGGAACCGTTAGAGATAACGACATACGGTTCGCAGTGTTTTGCTAAGGAAATCACTATCTTCCTAGCTATGTTTTAACTGTGGGTTATTATTTAAAACATTTTTATTTTAATAATTATTGAACTTTTGCATAAAACTACAACTTTTACGAAAAATTGGGGAATACAATTTTTGGACATCGGTATCGGATCAGCAAAATTGGTATCAGTGCAGCCTTACTAGGGGTGGCACGATACACATTTTTTTATCCCGATAAAACTTTTTAAATTATCGCGATAATCGATAATATCACGATAAAACAAATTTTGAGGCTGGAACAACAATTCTAATTTGGTTAATTAAAAAATATTGGACGAAGCATTCAATGCAACCTATGTGAATTGAGCGGCAGTTGCCATTTGGCCAGTAGACATGAAAAGGCACTTACCATTGTCACTTCCTCGCCACGTAGAAACAATTTAGCAGTTGTGCTGCTACTTAAAGCGTAAGTATTGTTTGCACTGACCTAACTCTCCAATAAGCAGAAGTGGTTAGGAACAGTACTGCACACTTTGTTGGAGAGCCCTTGTTCGGACATTTTCCTTATTAGTTTTTTTTTGTTCCCCCCCCCCCCCCCCCAAAAAAAATTGACTTTACCAGACTTTTTTTTTTTTAGAACTTTTTAAGGAAAATTGCAAAAAAGTGTTCTGGTGCAAGTTTACACTACTGCTATGAGGTTGAACATTTTTGCCACGAGGTGAAGATTGCTCATTTCGAGGCCTGGATAGTTGGGCGTATTTTCTTATTATAACTACCGACTTCTGACAAAGGCCAACTCAGATAAGCCGAACATTTAAGGAGAATAATATTGTGTTCTACTGTGTGCCTTTCCTTTTGATATGTACACTAGCATAAATATAAACTTCTTGTACTTTTATTACCTATTTGTAGTAGGGATCGACCGATATAGGTTTTTGCCGATCCGATGCCGATAACTGTCATACCGATCCGATCCGATGCCGATCAGATACCGATATTTAATATTTTTTTACAAAGCAAAATTTATAAACTTAATAAGAACTAAAAAATACAATATTATCCTTGTTACTTCATATAATTGAAAATAAGTTATAATTATCATATTTTTACACTTTTATTGCATTATGTTAAAAAATGTTATTATTATTACACACAATGGATCTATCTGGGTAAAATTTACCAGTGCTTATCCCGTCCGGTTCCTTGTAACTTTTGGCACCTTCTCATACCAGTACCACAAGTAAAAAAAAAATGAACATATGGACCATATTTAAAGTTAAAGGCCAAAAAAAAAAAAATAGATAAAACCCATTTATCAGCACTGTAGTACAATGAATTTAACGCTGATTAAAATTCTTCATTACAAACGATTTAAAACTTCTGATGTTAAGTATGAGTATCCTACTTTTGTACTAACTGCATATGCACACTTGCACGAGAGAAAAAACGAAAATCGGAAATTATAAAACTAATCTTTACAGGGGCGGGTCACGCCTTTTAATTTCAAATCAACTGACTAGAGTTTTCAGGCTCTGCTCGTCAAACCCTCATCCCTAAAATATCAAAATCCTAGTAATTAAAATTAAGGACTAGCAAAAAATTAATTACGAACGAATGACAAATTAACGCTGGACATTGGAAAAATATTCCTTTGCTTACCTTACTTGTCCCCTCCCCAAACTCACGTCTAACTAAAATAGACCTCTGCTTAGGAAAACGCGATTTAAAATCACCGTAGCCCATCTGGCCAACTACCCAGCACGAAACAACACTTGGGTGTTTGCTTTACCAATCCAAGGCTTTACCATCCACTCTTGAATTTCTACGAATAAACCTTTTTGCTGCAATAACTTTAATTGGTAATCCATACATGCTATTTCATTCAGATCCACTTGAAACTAGTTTTAAATAGATCATAGTTGCTCGGATAAACTGACTACGTCGAAGAAACCGGATGTTTACAAAATGCTCTTTAAAAGTTGATACCCGAAAGGTGCACCTACTACTAGTAAAATGGAGGATACAGTTGAATAATTTTAACAGTAGTAAAAACACAGCTTTCGAGTAAATACTTGGATATTGTTATACTATAGTAGTAATAAAGTATTTTTAAAAAAGTAATAATTTTAAATTTGATGAAACTATTTTTTTTTAATGGCCTAATTTGCATTAATTTTTCCCGGTTGTCCTCGCATCGAGCACCCTGCCGACACCAGCTAAGACAAAAGACAACACACTCCGTAGCAAATAATTAAAACTTTTCGCGTTACCGCATTTTTTATGGATTTGTATTTCTAAAAAAAATTACAATTTTGGCATAATATATTTTTAAAACCTTTTAAAAATCACAACCCGCTTATTCACTGTCCAGGATTTCTGCTTAGTACGTTTTCTGTTGGCCCTTGTGACCGAGCTCCACAACAAAGAAATCTTGCAAGGATCGGAACTTACGTACTAAAGCTTCTACAATCATCGATTTCTTTAATAACAAAAGGTAAACGAGATAGCAAATATAAGTTTATGTACTTTTACGTTAAATATTTAATAAAAGTAACTAAGATACACAATGTTCAGAATTAACCAAATTTTGGCTGGTTTTGGCACGTGCTCTGGTAGGACCAGCTGGTGCTTGCTTCCCGTGGATCGCTAGACGACTTAAACGCAATGCACTACACATTAGTATTAGTATTTACAAGAATTTATAAATTCTTGGTATTGAGAGGTGACAAGCCTTTGTTAGTTAATCTGTTAAACCGAAGCAATTTACAAAGCTGAAACTCGCGTTTGGCAGTGAAGTAGACATCGGTATCGGACACATAAACCGATCCGATTCCGATCCGATTATCGGATGAAAAATATCGGCCGATTCCGATACCGATCCGATGATCGGTCGATCCCTAATTTGTAGCTTCCACGTGAATAATCACGTTTGCACTAGCCTAATAGTGCGTTGTAATTTTGTTAATTAAATATTAATAAGTCATATTTAGTTAGATTAACAAAAATACATTTTTATTTATTATCGTTTCTAAATTCACTACGCACATCATAAAGTTGTATCGCGGCACAGCATTTTTTTAAATCGCAGCCTCTCCTAGTCGCAGTTAGTCCGCAACTGTTTCAAGCTGGTAATTACTAGGAAGAACTACTTTTCACGATACTGACTCAATTCACCCACCCATCAAATCCTTTCACTTTACGATTCAGAAAATGTTAAAACGCTATTCACAGCATAGTGAGGCCGCCACCATACTTAGAGATGATAGCACAACAAGAAAAGATTAATTTCGACCAGAAAACCAGAAATTATCTCGTTCTCGGGCTGATGGTGTTTATCAATATTGTGGCCGGAATCACTGTCTGCAGGGTTGCACGCACTATTATGCAGTGAGAATTTGCGTAATCAGAAAGTAATGCGCAAGCATTTGTGAAACAAGTTAGCGACATAATTTGTTCCTTGTTTCACAAATGTTTGTGCCATACTTTCTGATTACACAAATCCTGAAATGTATATAATAGTGCACGCTCCTGCGCACTGCACGTTTCATACTGGAAAGAAATATTGGTTTAGAAATAGAACTACCAACTTAATGTTTAGTGCGGTTTTCGTCGCAAATAAAATTATCCTGGGACAAAATAATTTCCGTTTACTAATGTTAATGACATTGTAGCTTGGATAAATAACTAACACTTCGTTACGGGATAACTCGCTCGCTATACTTACCGCACAAGCACCGCGACACATTATGTGGCCAGAATTTTAAAGTTTCTCAAATGTGCCACGAGAGCGCCAACTGTCGACAACAGCGCAAGTGACCAAGACTAGAGCTTTAAGGTCATTACTGCGGCGTCGTTACATGCAGTTTCGGTTTCGACTATGGAAAGCAATCTACGAAGCAACAAAACTCAACTAGCGACTAACTTCATTACAATTTCAGTTTTAGAAATCGCGTAAATTTTAGCGGGACCCGCGTGGACAAAAATAAAAATGCAATTCAAATGATAAAGAAGATAATTTAGACGAACTGTTTCGTGTTGTACTGTGGCCGTGAAGCGACACGTCGCCACCATCTTGGATTTGTGCGGAAGTAGTTGGAGATAAGTTTCTGGCCAGATGGCGCACCACGTTTTGATTGCGAGTGACTAGGGCTCGATTGTAGAACAGGGAAATGCGCACTTTCAAAGTTTAACTTTGAAATTCTGCATAAATGTTTGTGTTCTTCTGCCATTTTCTTGGTTTGTGATCGAGATTCAGATTCCTGATGTTTACGACTCAGCGTCGGTACAATGTGATTGGTCTTTTTTCATTAGTTTTCGAGCATGTATCGTACTTTTGGGTCCACAAGCTTGTTATTTGTCGAGTAGGCTGGGGATTGTAGGATCTGGGGAATTTTTTTATTTTCCATTTGTTTAATAGCAATTGACTCGATCACCCTTAAATGTTGGATCTTTGGAGGGGTTAGAAACAAGCATGGTTTGGGCTTTATTTCAGCCGATTTCATGTTGGGTGTTTTCGTGATGGGCTGCGATTAAATTCATTTTTGTATACCTAGTGTCGAAAATGTAGTCCAGGATTTGAGGACCGCATTTCAGGCACCAGGTCTATAAAAATGAACAATGGCATCGCAGTCCATCAAGAAATCAACTGGAATGAAGCCCAAACCATGCTCATATTCCAAAGACAACATTTAAGGGTAATTGAGTCAATTGCTATTAAACAACTGGAAAATTAAAATATGCTCGAAAACGAATGGAAACTAGATCAGCTACATCACGTCGACGCCGACTCTTATTAAAGATCAGCGGTCTACAGCTGTAGCCACGAGAACGCGAAACAGGAATGCTAATCTCAAAAAAGAAAGCTGCCAGAAGACTAACTTCGTGTGATCGTGTAAATGTTTGTCGAAAATTAGCAGAACACGATTTCTGTGTTTAACTTTTAAAGTGCGCATTTCCCTGTTTACGGTGTCAATTGCTACCAAAATTCAAAGCAGAATGCCTCACGGATGTTCTGGTGGAAATCGGGTTTTTCTTGTTGCATTCGCAGTGTGGTGATGGCCTCAGCATGGCCGAGAGTAGCGTTTTAACATGTTTTAAATTAGGTTTGGTTAGGTATCGTGATTAAGCAAGCCAAGTATATCAACCCCTAATTTTCAACAAATTCACCAAAAGCAGTTGTCTTTCAAACCTGAATCCAGTCACCAGGACCAACGGTACAGTACAGCCCTTTTGAATAGTCTTCAGCAAGCACATTTTTTCGGCCCTTTTCCTAGATTCGTGGGGGAAAAGGTGATACTACGAATCCCGTCATTTTTCACGAGTAATCGGTTAGTTTACGGATGTTTTCATGCCAATCCAACCGGAAACAACCAAGCATAACATCGACACACATGAGGATCAAAACAACAACCCCCAAAAATTCACTTGCCATTAATCAAATGTGGGCCGGACATTAAGACACGTTCCACAGAGTCCTTGTTGGAAAACTGAACGAATGCAAATCCCCTTGACCTTCCTGTTGTTGGGTTGGTTTTGATCGATACTTGAACAACTCCCCCGTATTTTGAGAAATGGGTTTGCAAATCTTCTTGGGTCGTCCCCCATCCCAAACCACCAACGAATAATTTCTTGTCATCGTCGGCTTCTCTGTTGCCCAAGCGTCCTGCCGACAGGTCCGTTGGCCCGTCCACACCCTCGACCACTTCTGCCCCGTACTCGGCGCCGTCTTCTTCGCCATCGTAGCCCTGATCGCCGCTGTCTTGCGAGTAATCGGCATAACGCGAATAATCTTGATCGGCCATTTTGAAAGAACAAAGA
Organism: Lithobius niger; assembly: GCA_023313725.1. Lineage (NCBI taxonomy): Eukaryota > Metazoa > Arthropoda > Chilopoda > Lithobiomorpha > Lithobiidae > Lithobius > Lithobius niger. The sequence continues at coordinate 1,908 of JAHWFP010053250.1, read as the reverse complement.
CGGAGCGAATTTCTAACGCGACTTGCCCTAACAAATGCTGCTGGCCGAATGCGAAGAAACCCATCAGAAACCCATTCTTACTGGCTGATTCTGGTCATGTGACACTGACGTAGCTATGACGTCACTATGACGTCACTTGGATGGCGTGCTCACCGTTTCTTTTTTGGTAATTTTTTTGTACGGTGAATCGTTTGGAAATTAATTTGTTTTAGAAACTTATAACTTTAATAAAGCTGTAAAATCGCAAAACCACTGTAAGAGAATAACGTCTCAACCACGTTTAAATTTAAATTTAAAAAGCAACATAATTAAAAGATAATAGTAATCACAAGTGAGCTTAGCACAAAAACCTCTTAAAAAGTAGTATTTTACGCGGGGAAAAGGACTAAAAATATGTTACAATTTAAAATTAATCATTAAAATGAGTAAATTTAGGAATAATAATATTAAAAATGAAGACTTATTGTTTAAATGGATTTAAACAGAGAAATTTGGGAACTTACTATTAATATTGTACAGTACGGCTTGTTTCGCACCGTGGCGGCCCCACGTGGCAAACGTTGTCCCCACGTTTGAAAACCTCAAATTGTTCGCGCTTTGTTTATTTGGCTGAATATGCCATCAAAGAAGGGATACGAATATTGAATTTTAAGGCGGGCACTCTCATCTATTTGTCTTATGTAATAATATATTTACCCCACTAAGCATTTGTTGGGGGTGGAATCAAATATGAAACGCTATAAAGAAGTGCCCGTTTTTTGTCACCCAAATTTGAAAGGAACCATGCATTTTGAAACGCCATTAATGCGGCATTTAAGAAATGTACGATTAACAGGTATTAATCCTGTTTTGCCTGCTTTGTTTTTGGTATTTCGTGTTTCCTGGCTCACGTAAACTAGTATTAATGTTTATTTTGTTGTTGTTTAGACCCACATTGTATATTAAAATCTTTTCCAAGCCGATGTCATTATACGTCGACGCGAATTTATTGCTCCTACACAAAATGGATGCGGCTTTATGGTTCAAATCTGTTAGCTCAAAGTTATTGTTAATCTTAAGCGTTACTCGGGTATTTTGAAAAACAGTAGCCTATTTCTGCGAACAAAGCTTTGTGGCTTCATACCGAAACATACGTTCATACTAACCTCGCCACTGATTGAATATCCACGCACGCGCTGTTGTCTAATAAAAAGGTTTTTGTCAGATTTTCTCCTCCCCTCTCATTACCCGGCTCTGCGATCGCTACGATCGGGCAAAAAGTAACCATTCCCTTTGTTGAGAAGAAATAACTATTTCGGGGCTCAATTAACGCATAATAACAGTTCACACAACTTGCCGACGCAGATTTCGTTATAACGAGGGCGTCACTCTGGATCATGAACGAAACATGGCGTCTGGTGGAGATGAGTGGCAATAATCGTCTGGCCAACATGCCTGGCTTGTGAGAAAGGGGGAGGAACAAATTGGCGAAAACTGTCGCTGGACGCCTGGAAATACAAGCGTGACTCAACAGTTAGCATTCGTTTGGCTTCAGATAAATCGTAGAAAAGGTGTGATGATTGGTTATTTTGATGTTTTGTACTGAATACGTTTAAATCTGGATTGCTGGCTGGCAGGCTGTTTGTAATACATGCAGGTGTGTTTGTTTGCCTAAATGCGTGAGCTATACTAACTAAAATATTAAGATGGTTGTAAAACGTTTTTAAATGTTGTGATCCCTATTTTGTAATTTGTTTAGGTTATTATTAAGTCTGAGTACCCATTGGTGTTGGAAATGGCCTATAACGATTAGTATTAGTACAGCAACACACACAAACCGACTTGGATTTGATTGCTGTATCCTTGCTCCCCAAAGTTTACTCTTTTGTAGTTTGTGTAATATGAGGGAATTTTGATAGCAACTTGGCT
>JAHWFP010053249.1:32613-73011 GCA_023313725.1 Lithobius niger | reverse complement strand
GGCAGCGCGATCGGCACCCCATGAAGTGCCCGACAGGACCCGCAAGATGTTAAGCGCCCGCAAAGCCTTGTCTTTAAGCTGACGTAAGTGTGGAAGCCAAGACAACCTGGAATCGAACACCAGACCCAGGAAACGTGCCTGTGGGACAACAGGAATTTGTGCCTGTCCCAAGTATAGACAAGGATCCGGGTGCAGTGTTCGTTGGCGGCAAAAGTGGATGCACACAGTCTTGTCCGGAGAAAACCGGAAACCATTACTTACCGCCCAGGTCTGGACTTTGTTAATTGCCAGCTGTAGCTGCCGCTCGCAGGTCTGCATGCGAGCTGCCCGAAAGCGCAGGCCGAAGTCATCGACAAACAATGACTGGGGAACAGCAGCCTGCTGAGCAATGGGGTTGATCCCTACAGCAAACAAGACGACACTAAGAACACCACCTTGAGGCACACCATTCTCCAAGACAAACGGGCGGGAAAGAGTCGCCCCGACACGAACGCGGAAAGAACGGCCTGAGAGGTAAGCAGAAAGCAACAGTGGCATCTGTCCCCTCAAGCCATAGTTATAGAGATTACGGAGAATCCCATAACGCCACGTCGTATCATACGCCTTCTCCAAGTCAAAGAAAACCTGAACCAGATGATGACGCAGGCGAAAAGCCTCCCTCACATCTGATTCAAGGGCAACTAGATGATCGATAGTTGACCGAAACCGTCGAAAGCCACACTGGGACACAGATAAGAATCCCCGTGATTCCAACACCCACACCAACCGCTCACTGACCATCCGTTCCATAAGTTTACAGACACAGCTAGTCAGAGCGATTGGGCGATAACTGGAAGGAGAAGTAGGGTCTTTGCCAGGTTTTACAATCGGGATGACCACTGCTGTCTTCCACGCTGCTGGAATAGAGCCCTCTGCCCACACACGGTTGAACATCCCCAGCAAGAACTGCTGGGAGGCAAGGGTCAGATGTTTCAACAGTTGATAGTGAACATCATCAGGCCCCGGGGCGGAGTCATGCGACTTGGACAAAGCTGAAACAAATTCCTGCCAGGTAAATGGTAAATTGTACTCCTCTAGCCCATCGGAGCGAAAGTCAAGAAAGCGAGTCTCTTCTCTACGCTTAATCCCGAGGAAACCAGGATCATAATGGTCATCACTCGAGACCCGCGCAAATGCAGACGCAAGACAATTGGCGATATCTGGCACAGAAGAGACCACGGTGTTCTCCACCTTCAGCTGTGAAACCGGGGGAAGCACGCTCCTCCCCGAGATCTGGCGCACCTTCCGCCACACCTGCTGAGCAGGCGTGGAGCGCGTGATCGACGAAACATAAGCTGTCCACGAAGCACGTCTCGCCTCACGGATGACATACCTGGCACGGGCACGACAGCGCTTAAAGGCTACAAAGTTGCCAGATAGTCGGGCTGACCGTGAAGGCACGTAACGCTCGCCGGCGGGCCTGAATGGCCTGCCCGCAAGCAGGCGTCCACCACGGAACAGGAACCCGCCGCGGCTGTGTGGACGTACGCGGGATAGTAGCATTAGCAGCAGCAAGGACCACATCAGTGAAATGAGTGGAAAGTTCATCCACATCAGAAAAGTCCTCAACCGCACGCTGAAACACAGCAGCCTCAGCAAAGGCTGACCATTCAGCACGCTTAAGCGCCCACCGGGCTGGCCTGGAAGCCACAGACCCCCCTTGTGTTGTGGACAACACAATGGGGAGGTGATCGCTTCCATGCAGATCGGCAGTGACAGCCCAAGTGAAGTGAACCGGGATGGCCAGCGAGTAAAAGGCTAAGTCCACCGCTGACCAATTGCCCGTCGCCAAGTTACAGTGTGTCACGGCTCCATCGTTCAGGATGCAAACGGACCCCCTCCGCATCCACTCCTCAAGGATCCTCCCTTTGTTGTCTGTATGAGGACCCCCCCACTGGACATGGTGGCTGTTAAAGTCGCCCAGCAACAGAAAAGGGGCAGTCGAAACTAGCAGAGACTATTAGAGACTAGCAGTCGAAACCGGCTTCGCCCGGGGATTTGTTTGGCCCTTGGTTGTTTCCCAATATTTGTTCGGTGCTGCCTGATCGTTCACTGCAACGGTCAATTTTTATTCGTGTAATACTCCCCCTTTCCGCCATTCCTCTCTCTCCCTTTTCCCCACCCCCTTTTATCCCATCCTCTCCCTCTCCTCTCCATTTCCCTCACTTCCGCCTCTTTGCTACACGTAGTTGAATTTGGATGGTTATTTGAATTAAAACTGCCCCCCCCCCTTTGCGATGTTTTGGCCAAATTGGTATGGCCTCCATTCCAAACAACCCCTCCAAAAATTCTTTTTTAGGTTCAGTTAATGTGTAATCGTATGGTTAATGGTAACAGCCCACTTCCCCCTCCCCTCCCACCACTCCCAGTCTTTCGCTGTGGATTAAGCGATGCGTACCGTGTGAAAAATAACGGCACATAACGTCATTTAAGACTCGCCGCTGATATTACCACGGTGTTTGGTTAGAAAGATAATTTTTGTATCCTCCACCTTCCCAATCAAATGGTGGAGCCTACAAAAGCACTGCCCCCACAAACGGGCATTCCCCGTTCAGGCCCCTCCCCACTCGCAGTTTATCGCTTTGGTTTGAGCAATCCGTACCGTGTGAAAAATAACCGTCCTTCGTACATGACGTCATTTAAGACATGTCTTTGCGATGACCGCGCAGAGCAAATTGTTAGTCAAGGTAACAATGTGCCAATTTCAACACCTTTTCAAGGCAACAACGTACTAGTTTCAACTTCAAGGCAAGAATTGACACACTTGCTAGTTTTCATTTTTTTCTTTTCGGGGGTCGTTGTCGTTGTCTTCTGATATGAGACTTTTGGTTTATAATGTAAAATTCTTAAAGATGGTTTCGGCATAATAAAAAGTATTATGATAATTATTATTATTACCTATTATTTTTCATACTATCAGGAACAATGTTCATTTTTTCTTACTATTTTACTATTAAGCATCTATTTTGTGACGCTTCTTTGGCTATTAATAAAAACTATTGTTGCAACTCTGTTTTCACCACACAGGTTCGTCACAAAATAAGAGTAAGCCAACAGAACGAAAAAATAAAACGCAACAACACAAAAAGCAACACAAGCAACATTCTGCTGCAAACAGGAAAAAAAAACCGTGCTACAAGTAATAGAGGGCTACAAAAATTGATTTGCCCTAAGCTTGAGAAAGACAGTTGTCATGGGTAGTGGAAAACGTTTTACACTGCTTTATTTTACTTATCATATTACCACTAATTCGGAGGGCATGTTGTCGGATGGCCAACGGGATTTGATGGTCAATTTAAAATCCGCACCTTCTTGGTAGACATGCGTTAATGTTTTCTTATCATTTTTCATAGCGATTTTCTTATATTTGTAACAAACGTTCAACGTTAACGTAGAGCGAAATATTAATATTTTAAAATTTGTTATGCTGACGTAATGAATAAATCCTTTTTGCATTTTTCAAACTTTGATTACATATTTTTTTTTACGATAGAGACGTATCTAGACACACGCTAGTGTGTCGCCGCCAAGCAACAGTAGATCATCCCATTGTAGACATCCGATTGTTAAAAATTGATTGTTAATGATAAAAAGGCGGCTCACTAGCAGATATGTGTCTGTTAACTGTAAGCAATTGAAAGCATATTTTGGCATGTTGACGATAAACCCCAATGCGACAGAAATGTTTCAAATTGTGGAAAATGTAAGAGAAAGGGTCAGAGATTAAGAAAAACGAAAATTTAAGGGATGAGTGTCCACCAATCATAGAGAAAAAGATGCGTCAATAACGTTGTTTTTATGTTACTGTCTAGTTAGCTATAGCTAATAAGATTTTTCCCATGTTAAATCCCATAGACTTTTTGCTCATGGCGAGCGCAAAATTGCGAAGGCCTACGTACCTGAATTTTTGCACACGGATGCTTTGTGATCTGAGGATGGTCCTTTTGTTGGTTTGGGGGTTGTAGGGGTTAGGACAAATGCGTGGGAGGGTTTTGAAATTTGCCACCGGCGAATTTAAATTTCATTTCTTTTCCAAGTTGCAACCAAAGATTTTAAGCAACAATGGCTTGAACAATCAAGACTGGTCCTTAGATTTATTGTAAAAGCCTGGACGCACTAAAAACTGAACTGTAACGAAGGACAAAATAAAGAAACATAAACGTTGCCGTGGATTGCGTAAGAATAAAGGGATGCACGTTAGCTGATGGTTACGCAACAATACGAGCATACACGAGCTAATGGGTTTTTTTTTTTTTATTAATAACCACCAAAAAAATGCTTCGCGTTCTGCTGTTTTAGTTACAGCTGCCTTCGGGGGTTTCTGCTTGACTAAATGTGAACTAAATCTTGCAAAAATTAAGGGGCAGTGGCAGGGATAAACAATACAACTGAAGGGGATGCGCTGATTGAGTGAGCAAAGCGAACGAAATCAGCGATTGTTAGTCAGTGTGTGCAAAAATGAGATTGAAGCATCCTAAACAGACGGTGTAACCTTATGTACGTTCACAGTCCTATGAAAGTTGTGATATCCACCCAAAACCAAAACTGGTAGAAAAACCCGCCAAGTTTCCAAAAACGGTCGGCTTTTGAAGGTAGTGATATCATTCCACCAGGGAAAGGCCGCCAAGGTTAATCATATTAGCCAAGTTAATCGCACCTAATAATACTTTGGACGTTAAATGAAAACTTGAAGATTGCTACCGCTAGTAGCAATCTTCTAGTTTTCATTTAACTTTCGAACTATTAGTAGGTGCGATTAACTTGGCTAATAGGATTAACCTTGGCGGCCTTTCCTTGGTGGAATGATATCACTACCTTCAAAGGCCGACCGTTTTTGGAAACTTGGCGGGTTTTTCTACTAGTTTTGGTTTTGGGTGGATTTTATTTACAGTCAAATTTCCATCAATGAGCATGCGCTGCGCACGGTAGCTCACTTGTCCGGAAGTCTACTGTTTGGAGCTGGAGGAGTAGCCATATAGCGGGCACACGTTGTGTAACACGCTTGACGTGGTGATGTTTCAAGTATTTCGTTGTTGCGCAATAATTCAATTGCCGTATGAAACAAACCAATTGTGCTGCTTAAAATTTAGATTTACGAGAAACCTTCGAGGTAATAGCCTAACCATCGCGATTGGAGTGTAAACTTACCGAAAAATCTTAGATTGTATTTTAGAGGACGAAAATTTCGCTCCTGCATGGTATAGCCGATTCTGGGGAAAATCCATTTGGAGAGAAGTTTGGTGGCGTTTTTATTGATGATAAAGTGGTGGGAGGCAGATCATTTTGGCGTCATTTGACAGATAGAAGTGTATAGATATTACAAACCAACAATGAGTGTCATCACGTCCCCTTCCTCTTCCTAATCACTTATTGGTGGTTAAACAGTACTTATTATTATAAGTAAGCTTCCTTATCCATATTTTTGCCTTGTTGTTTTGTTTTTGTGTTTTCTTTTTCTTTTTTTTTTCATCGTGCTGGCCTAATCATAGTTTGTGACGCGCCCCTGTGGATGCAGTCTCGCAAGTTTAGTTTTGAAATCGATGTTGGTTTTTTTTTTTTTTTTTTTTTTTTTTTTGTATCGCCCTGTCACTGCTGTAAAGAATGACTGTTCTTACACTGATTAAGGTTTCTTGAACATTCTGTATTGCCAGAAGTGGCATAAATGAGATCCGATAAGGCTCTACGGAGTGTCCATGATAATACCTGATCCGTTTCTCGTGCTGGGTTGTAACTCCATACGACCAAATGTGGAACTGGTCGTAACTTTTCTGGGAAAAGGGGGGGGGGGATTGAGGCTTAATGGCTTTCTGGGAAAACCTACGTTAAAAATACGTTTGGTAGGTTTTAGTCCAATACATAGAAGTGATAAAATACGACTCATGATAACATTCGTCCAGGCATGTGGCAGCTTTGCGTGTTATAGCGATCCGTGAATGTGAAGGCGAGAAGCAGATAACTTCTTCACGCTAAGGCCGACTGGGGTAGAAGTAGCTTGTTTCGCCTCCGTACTCAACACTAGTTCATGCGCCAGGCATGTTAATGCCTTTTAGCATTGCTTAAGTAAAATCAGATTCCGGCCGATGTCGACACAACTTTACGACAAGGGATGGAATATAATACTAGGAAACAGGCTTTGGGCCTATTGTAGGCGGAGCGGAGAGAAATTTATTTTAAATTCGTATTTACTCTCATTATAAAGGATTTGCAATACTTGCTAATGGTCCTTAAAAAGATGGGGAAAATATTCATTCGGCTACATTTGAGCTGAAGTTCATTGCGTTTTTTTCATTTTAGCTTTTTTTTTCATATTATGTGGGCTACGTTTCATATAAATTTTAAGATGCTTTCGTTTGCTCTCACATTTAGTTTCCCTTTCGTTATTTGCATCCTCTTTACGCCATCGACGCCGTACCATGTTCGCCGCCGTGGTTAAGGTGCCAAATAACGTACCACCGTCAATAATGCTTACATTGTTTATATTTATTGCAGAGTATCTTTCTTAGATTTAAAATATTAACAATAAAGCATTTAACTGCAAGCTAAACAATCATCAATAACGATAGTACTGCACAATAATCAAAAGATTTAAAATATCCGCGGATCCCTACGCCGCCTCCTACGACATAGTTGAAGTGCACACTCTGGCACGTACTGCACCGGCGAGCGCTATTTTTTTTTTTTAATTGGAAACATCACAATTGTAAGTCAGACGTTAGCTTAGGTGTGAAGATACCATTTAAATAATTCTAAAGCTTGTTATCACCCGTTTTAGTTTCGTAAGCGACAACAGTAGAGGAATTAGGCCTGCGGTCGAGGTTAGGCTTGAGCCCTAACCAGACTGGCTGCGCGCGGTTGCCCGGTGTCGCAGTATGGTGCAAAAAAGACTTCAATATTAGTGCTTAAACACAACATAAACCATATGACTGCTGCAATTTTGACCTTGTAGACACGTATAGTAACGCATCGCTTCGCACGAAGTTGTCTTCTGTCTGGAGAGGCCTTGAATCATTCTTGCAACACGGGATGGAGAGTCCAGTTTCCATAGCAATCCAAGAATCGTAAAATTATTGCACGAAGCCGAAGTATTGTTCCGTGTTGTGATATACACACGTAGTCCTTATATACCGTTGTTTTATGTTAGCAGTTTCCTCCTGCAGTGGCGGTTTGATTTTCACATTTGAGATTCCCGTCGATAGTGTCAAAGCCACTTTGGTTGCCATGCTGGCTGAATTCCTGCAAGCATTCTTTTTCACATGAAACGAATGTGAGTCGTTAACAAATCCTTCTGTTTTTTTTCCCCTTATGCTTGCCTTTCTCTAGTGGTTAAAGTGCTACAATCAAATGTCATTATTTCGTTGAACTATGTCAAAAAAGATTGTTAGCTGTAAGGAATCTACGATGATTTATTTTGGCGTTTTTTTTTTTTAAGTTAACTTGATTACCAGCAGCAAAGTGTATGCTTCGTCGAAATTCCTTAACTATTCAGCATTCCATATTTACATTGGCGAGTGTTAGATCGATGAATTCGAAAAATTGTAATTTCGTGGATTATAATTGATCAATTTACGTCAAATTCGAGATCAGCAATACTTTTGGGGCTATTTAGCAATGTGGCTAATTTCATAGCAATCTGCACTTAGGTTTGGCTCCACCCAAACTACAAAAGTGCACCAACCAACCAACCAACGGACCAACCAACATTTTGCAATTCGATGTCCGTTATAGGCTATGCTCCTCCAATGAAATTTACAACAAGGCCACTCCCACGCCCTTATGGACGTGATTTTATTAGCTGCTGGTATCGCTCAGGCTGCAATCTCTGTGATCTACTCAGGTTTTGTATTCCCTGAGTTGAATTGAACGTGACTGTCAACTTGACTCATTATAACACTGTCCTTATGGTATCAACTGATCTCTGTAGTGGCATGTTCGGTTAAATGAAATGTGAAGGCAGGAGCATTTAATCCTACCTACAATTTTTTTAAAAATAGGAAACCACGCTCTGACCAAGGTACTGAAATATATATTACTTGAATAACACTCACGTGGCAGCTAACAAGGGTGACACGTTTTTACTTGTATTTTCTAAAAAACTTATTTAGCAGACAACGCTCAAATTACACATACCGTAAAGATTACAAAACAATGTATAAACCAATACAGATGAATTCTCCATCTGGGAAAAACAATAAAATCACAGTGTTCACCAGGGTTATTAATCCCCACATCCACCCGTACTGTACAATGCACAACCAGTATTCTGAACATTCCGAAAGGAATATGGATCTCTGTCAGCGTCAACATCTTAGAGCAAACCCACCACGAACGTTAGTAGAAGCCAAATTTATAAATTCGTAATTTTAAAGCAAATACGATAAATTATAATTCACAATTTCAAAAAGTGATAATTTCATTAAACTTTAAAAATGATCACTCATTAACAGATATACCACCTTGTGTAACTACTCCAAGTAGAGCATAATTGGTCGCACTGTATGCACAGGATGTTATCCGCTTTCCTAGTACTAATGACAACAACGTCGAGGGCATTGTTGGTCTCAGTACGAGAAATGCAAGTATATCCTAGACTCGGGCCAGGCAGAGAAAAACTTAATGTTATGATCGAATGTCAGGTCGTGGCATTTCACTTATCTCAGATGCTTGACGGGTGCACTCTTGGTGGTCGATGAGTGCTGCGATGCACGCAAGGTGCACCTAGGCAACTAGGTAAAACCATAGATTAGAAAGTTAACTAGATATACCGTCTCACTTCTTCCCGTCCTACGCGGAGCTCTGGCGGTAGTTGCGGCTACTAATACCTCTGCTAATGCTTTTGCCTTCGAAGCAGCAGAAGGCAAAGCATTAGCAGAGATGTTAGTAGCCCGCAACTACCGAGAGAGTTCCGCGTAGGACGGGAAGAAGTGTATCTAGTTAACTTTCTAATCTATGGTAAAACGGACGCCAGTCGAAGCACGTCGATTCCCGACCAGACTCTTACCGACCAGACTCTACTCATCTCCCGATTGTTCGACGACTACAATGCGTTACTACGTATACCGTCAACAAGTATTGTTGTAAATTTTTCATGTTAATGATTTGTTGCCTGATTTCGAACGTGTCCTTCGACAAACAATTGAAATGAGACGTTGTCCCATCAGACTACACATCGTTGCATTACCGCGTGATAGCATGAACAAGCATTGCGGTTCATTTTTCATTTTAATTCTTGCACGATTCCGAACGTGTTCCTTCGGCAAACAACGAAAATGAGACGTTGTCCCGCCAGTCTACAAAACAACGTTGAGAATTTGCTGTTCATCTGGATTAGTCTGAGAGCACATTATGCATGGACTGGATAGGGAGCAGATGCACGACGCGGTCGATGCGGACGTATCCCGATAGCGAGAATCCTAGAATTGCAATTTCACAACCATTATTTGTAGAGAACTGAGAGGAATGAAATGATACTGGTAACAAACTTACAATCGATATGCCGAACAAGCGAAGCTTCCCTTTGCGTCAATCCCGATAAAACTCCTGAAGGTTGAATAAAACTTTTTACTAAAATTAGAAATCTCGGTGAAGGCCAACTGAAAACAACGTCCAGAAGTGTTTTCGTTTATGGATGCAGCAAATGTTTATGTATTAAACATGAACTGAAGTATAGCGTGAATGTCAGGAGTAATGAAGTTTGGAGAGTGGAAGTATAACGTAGGTGTGGCGCGGATAAGGAGGGCGAAAGGAAAAGTGAAGAAAACAGACGAGTTGGAAAAAAAAAAGGATGAGGAAGGTAGGCGGATTGAATTAGGAGTGGAGTGAAAGGTGGAGTGAAGGGAGGGGGGGGGGGGTTGGGTAGTTTGTAAATTCTAGCCCACGGACCATAACTTGCATTTAGGAAGGACGTGATTGATGAACACCGTCCTCTTTCCTGAAAATTTCTAGTGCTAAGTCTAGCTCGCTTGAATTTTTCATGAAGTGAAATGGAAATTTGTGGGAAGTTCGGTTTGCGTCCTGTTTTAATTTAGTGTTGAATAAAGGAACTATTTTCACGATTCAAATTTATGTCTGAGTGAGTGGCCGGTGTTGCATTGCTTGACGGACACAGTATTTCTAATATATGTGTAAGTTCTTTTTGTAAACGCTGCAGGTACCAAGTAATGTTCATTTTTCATTTAATGTGGGGTGTATTTTGTACTGTGTTGTAAGCGCTGTTTCTACCTGTAGTTCTTCAGGAAGATAACCTTAGTTTTATCAGTGTGTCTAGTGGATCTAACTGTTTAAACTCTGGTTGGACAAGTCACACAAAATGGTATAAGGGTAGAGTTGGAAGTTTTTATGTTGTTTTCCTGATCCAGGTAAGACTGGTGATTTAGAGACCACAGTTTTTGTGTAACCGTTCAGCGTTCAGCATCAGAAGAAGGTTAACTGTTCAGGTAAGTCTAAGTGTTCTGAAAAGTGACTGGGATCCATGCGACCTCGTTCTTTAACTGAATTTGATGGAAGTAACCTTGTATGTGGAGAAATCGGTGACAGGTGTAGTGGTGGTCGATTCCTGTAACATCTCAATAAACCTTCAAGTTTAATACAGAGTCAAAGATAGAGAAAGCTGAGCTACCCAGTCATGCGACCTCGTTCTTTAACTGAATTTGATGGAAGTAACCTTGTATGTGGAGAAATCGGTGACAGTCGTAGTGGTGGTCGATTCCTGTAACATCTCAATAAACCTTCAAGTTTAATGCAGAGTCCAAGATAGAGTAAGCTGAGCTATCCAGTTTTATTCTGGGTTTCGCATGTGAATTTAATGCATTTATAATAAGTTTATGAACTTTAGTATTTTTGGTCTGATTGCAAGGTTTCCTCAATGTGGCGACATCATCCACAGTAGTTAGTCAATCTATCTCTTAAGCGCTCCACTTTCCTGACCACGACATTAAAAAAAAAAATACGTCAAAACCAGTTTTCCTTCCCTACCATTTAAAGTAATACTACTTCCCATACCAAAATTCGTTAATTAATCAAGTAAACGTCGTAAATGTTTATGCGATATTAGCGTAATTAACATCAGTTTATTATCGTTGTAATAATAATAAACTGATCCGTGACATTAAAAAAATGGCAAAATATAAAACAAAACAGGTTTTCCTTCCATATCATTTAAAAATACAAACACAGACAAATTGAATAAATGCCACACACCACACTCTCAAACTACATCATACATTAAGATAACACCTATTGTGATAACAGCTGCCTTAAAAAAAGAATATAAGACATAAAACTGTAGTAAGCACCATTCCGCGTACATTACCAATCATAAACGTGACATTTACGATATTAGCAATTCGTAACTCATCCTCCTTATTACATCAACGTTATCACCATCAACAACAGTCATATAAACCACACAGCACGGATTACGAAAGATTTTACAGCGAATACAGTCGCGACAGTTTTGCAGTACAATACGGCTGAATGTGTGCAAGGAAGACAAATCACGCGACGTTCTTCCTGACATGCGAACATTTTTCAACAATCAACCCACTTGCAAGGGTAATTAAACAAATTTTTGACTAGTATTGTAAAATATATAAATTTTTTAACACACAAAACCATGTCAGCACCGTCTGTGTAATCATGGTTCTTCTTCCTAACCACATAAGTTATACCAACAACTTATATTTACTGTGGTACTACTACGATCAAGTGGGTAATAGGCATTGTGTGGAATTTTACTTTGTACAAGCTGTCCTAGCCTACTCATTTAAATTCTCATTTCAAGGTTATTTTGAAATCATTACTAATACAGGTTTATGACCTAACCTACCCGACATTCTATCCCACGTTCATAATGTTGTTAAATGTCTAGAGATATTATTAAAGTAAACTAGCTCAATCGTCAATCAACTTTCACATTCACATTCTTTCTAAGAAAAGAAAAAAAAAGAGTGATGTAAATTGACATCTTTGCTGAAAATAATGTCTCAACGAAAAATAGCCAGCTTTTAATTGTTCAACCTTAGTAACGATTTTTTTATCCATTCTTTACGCATGCTTGTAACGGCATTTAGCTTCTGACGAAAAACGACCAAAATTAGGTAGTTGTTATCATTTTTCTCAAGACGTCATTAAATTCGTAGACTGTGGTTTTAATATAAAAGGATCTTAGTCCAACATAGAACCAACCCATTCCACAGAAGCAAGTTACACCAACTCAATTGAAGGTATGCATTTAAAAACTTTTTACCTTTTGAAAATATACTTTAAAAAAATAATCGCAATTATTTACAAAGGTATATTTTATTAATTTTAGGTTCCAGGACACTAAATGACATACTGTAAATATAATTAGGCTTCCTTGAATGTACTGCGGCTTATCACAATGGTCAATGGCTATGACTGAAGCAGTCAGTATAGGCAGGAGGCAATTTTTCTGTGTCTGCCCTTAAGAAGAAAAGTTCCAGTAACACCAGTTGCTACCAGGTGGCCATGCATCATGAACAGTCCAGTGGCTCCATCCTATGTCCAGAAATGGCACTCGGCTTGTCGCCGCAGTTGCTGTGAAGAGGTGGTGTTGACCCATTTACACATTGGTCACACCAGACTTACTCACTGTTTCCTTTTGAGGGGTGTTATCCCTCCTGAATATCATTGGTGTCGATGGCCACTTACGGTTCGACTTACGGTTGATTGTCACCATCTTGATGGTACACGTCGCCGTTTCCATCTTCCACGAGACATAGCGTGTCAATTGGGTGATAATTCTGTCTTTCCTGTCCAGAATTTTTATTTTTATTTTGGAAGAAGGTACAGATCTATGATAAGCTCAACGAGAAGCAGACGAATTTAACAGTATCATAATAAAGCATAAATTCATAAATAAGAAACATAAACGTAAACAAGGAAGAATACAAAAAAAAAATTAATACCCAACAAATTCCCCCGTTTTTTCATCTACACCGTCGAACATCACATAGTATACATGCAAACTTACCAAATACAGCTTATGGAATAAAAAGCACGGTAATAGATTATGTGAAGGCAAAGTTTGTATTTTTATGTAGCACTGCTTGGTTTGCCTTCACATAATAAATACAACTTATGTCATCATGCAACTTATTACTGACAATCAACAAAGTAGCTGATCATAATCTTCTTAACCTGACAACAGGCAACCACCAGAATGTACGAACACAAACCCTTGACAACTCCTCGTGATATCAAGGTGGACATTAAAAACATAGATGATGTCCCGAACGATTCCCACCCTTGGATCAGATCCTTGATGCACAAGAGTTTGACCAACGTACAGAATGTTGCTGATCTGTGTGTCATCTGAAACTCGAGACAAACCTGTCCCATGAAAGCTTTGTTTACATGCCAAGATATTAGGCATTTCTTTGCTCCAGGAAGATTGCACGGCAATGTTGCTGGTAAATTTTGATTCTGGGCATTTGTAGCAAAAGATCTGTGTCAGCTCCTAAATACTGCGGATCATTCTACTCCTGTGGTTGGACATTTGGAGTTCTTTAGGACCTTGAAATTATTGCGCAACAGGAGGTTGAATTGGCACGAGGAAGGAAATTGCAGAATTCCTTCACGCGTGTTTATTATGTCAGCTGTGCAAGCCGGCTACTGTTAGACTTACTCGATTCTCAAGGTAATGCAACCCACCTCATGCTCCTTGGAAGGAAATCTTAATCGAATTTCATTTTATCTTAGTGATCATCCACGAATTCAGACTTGAATTTCTCCAGGTTAGAATAGTGAAATGTAAACAAATCTCCGAATGCGTAATGGAGGTTGTCCTGCTCTGGAAATGCCTGGAAGAATTCTCAGTGACCACAGCCACCAGTTTAGAGCAAAGAACTGGAAAGGAATGTGGGCAAAGCTCTGTACTCTGTGTCACCCCCAAACTCACTGGACGGAGCACACAAATAAAATACTACAGCATTAACTTTGCTATTTTACCGTGATTCATTGAGACTGGAACCTTAATTAACAAGAGTTCGAGTTTGCAATCAGATCCTCGAGTTTTATAAGCTCAGTGATTATCCTAGACAACTCTGAACTGCTCCAAAAAAAACAAGGAGTTGGACATCATTGAGGAACAATACAAGTCCTACAACATATGTGGACATGGGCGATCTAGCAGAATGATTGATTATAAGGTCACAGGAACACAAAAAAGTGTTATGAGAAGAAGTGCAGCAGCATCTCTTACAAAGTAGTCATCATTGTACACTGTCGTCCGCACTTTGCGAGCAACACAGCAAAAGGATTTTCAGCCGTAAACGCTAATTCTGCATACAGCTGACAATACCTTGTCACTGAATTGTCTGTTCAGCATTAGCAAAGGATAAAAACACTTCGAACGGGAATTTGAAACGTTCTACATGTCTGCGGATGACAAACGGGAAGATGAGAGTAAAGACGAAAATTTAAAGACAGAAACAAAAAAGATTCAACAGATGAGTGCATCAGCCAAGCAAGTAGCACGAGGAACATGAGGATAAGCAGGCTGCAGGGTTGTTCGGATAAAACCGGAGAGACATCGGTGTATCATGATCTGAGGTGCAAAGTTAGCAAGACAGAAAAGGCCAGCCAGGTTTATGGACACAGAGGTTTAAAGATAGCAGTTACCTGTTCTTTAGATTTGCTGGAACGTCGTCGACCAGAGAGCCAATGGAGCAGGATCAGATTGGTAGAGGGTGAGCCTCTCCGGGAAAGAAAAAATGGGGTTCTAAAAGTCCAAATTCTCCAAAATTTTGAAGACTTTTATTTTTGCTGTATATAAGACCCCCGGATTTTCCAGATTACCGGGCGAGCTAATTCGACACTGAGTGGAAGACAGATGCAAGGCAGCAAATGTGGAACCTAGATCCCCATGATTTGATTTCCCCAAATTACGTGAAACTCATGCACTTGCTGTCATTCCTGAGGTAGGAGCCCAAGATGAAGAGGAACACGCAAGAATTATGAAGGTGGGTTCACGAGGCATAGATTACCATTCTGACGGACTAGCATCCTTCAACATCTGGAACCTCACAAAAGATTTTTTTTCCCTGACAATGGTAATTCTTATGCAGAAATTTGTTGCCAAGGTGAACCTAGAGGAAGCAGACGAATAAAAACTGAAATTCAGCAAAGACGGTGAAATATTGGACAGTGGTGATTCGGAAAATTAGGATTAGAAAGTCGCGAAATTATTTTTTTTTGTCTCAAATAATGTGTAAACTCATTAAAAAAAATATATATATTTTCATTCATAAATTTTATAGGTTGTTTTATCACGTTAAGACAATTTATGATTTGTGACGAATGGTATAAATTACTCAAGTTGAGTGAATAAATTATTTAACATAAGTTTGTTTTTCACTGTCCATGCAGTAGAATAAACTTTAATTGTTACATTTTTTATGAATGGGTGGATGTTGCAATAATCCTTTCGTTTAGTACGTTATGCTAGAGGCAGGGAAGACGAAACACGCAGTAACTGGTCTGGTGTGCCTTGGACTGCAGCACACCAAGTGCACCTTGCACTCAACCCAGGCAACCATGACACCCCTGTACACCAATGGCTGGCTTCCTGGACCTGGTGCAGACTCACGACTCACCAACCCCCCGGGGGGGGGGGGGGTGGAATGTGGCTTAATGGCGCGTCGACAGCAAGGTTATTTGCACCAACCTCAGTGATAGTGCAGTAGCCTGGATTACCACTGTGCCACACATTACATAGGTGTTAAACAAACCCCAAATCTAGATCTTATCATAGATCCCAGGGGCTCGTGGACGTGGTTTAGCAGTTAGTTACCAGCGAGCTTTCGAGATGGAAGCCTCTTTTCGAGGTGGAATCACTTAGCGCATCAATTGGGCAATGAGTCTGTCTTCCTGTTAGGTTTTTTTTTTAATTTTTGCAATAAGTACATAATTATATAAGATATAAGATATAAGATACAGAATCAGGTTTTGTTTAACATCTCTGTAATTTGTGGTGCAGTGGCACTGTGACTGGGATTGGCGCCAAAGAACTAGCTGTCGACGTGCTATAAAGCCTCAGTCCCCCTCGATCCCAGAATAATGGAACCTTGGCATAGCCCTGGTTACCACGGCATCAATAGGCATAGACGTCCATCCCTACCTCCCCCTAGGCGTTGGCCATAAGGATTACTGGTTAAGGTAAGGTTATTCCATGTGATACGGGCACAACATGACGTTGTAGTGATCAAAATTACAGTTTGGTTTTCCTTGTTGCAGTTGTTTACTTGTCTAATGTTGATTTATCTTGTTTAAGTTGTTTGATGACTTTGTCGCTTACCCGAATTGGAGTTACTGTTATTTTTCACATTATCCATATATCTGTGTGAAGTACCTGCATCCACAATTAGTGACGTACGTATAAATACCAATGGGGTACTGCTCATCCTCAACGTTTTGTGGTGAAGCATTGATAGGGATGTAACACAACACTGAAGAAATAACGCAAGGTATTATATCAGAAATTTAGCTGAAATAGCACATTAGCAACTTTGAAAATACCAGTTTATATGCAGTTATTTTGAATGTATTAATATAACACAAAAAAGGAATGAAACTGCCCAACTCAACTATCTTGAATGTGAACTCTACATTACACCCGAAGGGTCAATCAAAACCAGGCAGTACAGGAAATTGACTAAAACTAGTGCACATGTCACCCATTTCTCCACATATCAGGATATTTCCACCAAAGTAAGTGAACTAAAGAATGAGTGGTGTGTGCCAGAGATCACACTTCAGAAACCCTCTGATTTACCTGCACACTGTTAATATTCAGCTGATACAAATACACGTTGTACGGTTACAAAAAAACTGTGGTCGATTGCATACCAGTCTTGACTGGATCAGGAAACCACATAAGCCAATTTTTTGCTTTTTGTCCAGCCATTGTTTCAAACAACTAGGCACGCTGAAATAATTAATGTCATTCTCATGAAAATCCACACATTGAAGCAACACACTTCGAAATTCAGCCTAGATCAACTGAAAAATATTGATTACCTACCACCATGAGGAGGTTAAAACAAGAACTACATTTGGACGGACTACCCTGTCCAACTAGCAACGCATCTCCGGCCACTCTTCATACATAAACTTGAGCCACGAAAAAGGTTCCAATGCTCAACACCAAAGTGACACAAATCGAACTTCCAAGAAATTTCCATTCTACGTCATGAAAAATTCGTGTGAATTAAGATTCAATTTTGATGAGATTTCTATTTTCGTTAGATCCAATTCATTCCACTCCTTCTACTCCACGGGTGAATCAGGCACACGAGTAGCCACGAGAACTGGGCATCAGATTCGATAAGCGTTTTGGTCCCGGCTGTACATATCTGGCTTCTTACAGACCTGGGTTCGATCCTGATGAAGGGAAGTGTATATATGTACAGGCTTCTCTCCGGTTGTTTCCCGCCCGTTGTGCGATGGTCCGCCAGGTGCTCTGGTTTCCTCCGTCATGCGACAAAAAACAACTAACATGATGAATGATGATGGTCCCTTCCATTTAATATCTGCCGCTTGGGGCTTCAAAAAGCTCAAAACCTACTGGCCGAAACCTTCTATTCTATTCCAATCCTCCCACTTACCCTTTTTTTACCCCACCCTTTTCATTACTAAACTTTACCTTTCGCCCTCCTTATCCACTCCCCCCACCCATTGTACTCCCCATTTATTCCACTATCCATACTGTATTACTACTGGAATTCACACTAAACGTCAATTTCCGTTTAAGTCATTAACACTTGCTGAATCCATGAACACATCTTCTTCTGCCTATAGGGCAGTGACACGACGTAGTATTATTGTATGTAACTCTATGGTGGAGCCAATTACTGGGTTAGCTGCAAGGTGCACTGGTGGGGGAAAAGAAGAGCGTCTTACTGAAGCCAATGCTATTAGACTGGATTTCTTAGGCGTAAAACACGCAATTTTTGTCGATTTGTTGGCAGTTGCTGACATTTTTAAGCAAGTGGAATCTTTATTTTCCAATTACAACCTAAGCAGCATCAGGGATTGGAGAAAGCACTCTCAAAGCACTGACTTGACTAGAAGTGCAGATGTTTAACCCTCCATTTTAATCTAGTGCCCCTTGCAGGTATCTTTCTTGTAGCCATATGACGTCACTTGACGCTGCTCTATTGTGTCTCAGTTGGCCTCGTCTGTGATTTCTACTTTTAAGTAAAACCAAACTAACAGTTTGAGAACTATTACTACAGAATTTCATTCAACTATCATCAGTTTTATGTACGTACAACGTGTCTAACAGCTTTATTGATCCATTCATTGTCAATTTACCGATCACCCACCTATGGCAACCTCCACACAGCTTCTGTTACTGATTAACACCCTTGCCATGTTAAGTTTTATGGGATTTTTTTTTTAATTTTGTATCTATGTCTAATATCTGAAGTTTCTGGTATTGTCAAGATGTGGGATGTTATACAAAACATGCTGAAAATAAGATTGAGCTGGAGCCAGACTGAAAACGAAAACATTGACATAGCATGAACTCCTTTTAATCTAGCTTGAGATCTCTGTGAATTGTGTGAATTGAATTTTCGAATGGTGAAGTTCCTGATTTACTGAATGAATAACATCGTAGTTGGTGTTTTTGACATCAACTATGCTTCGGGCTAAATTTTAGCTTACATTGAATCTCATATTTTACTAATTTTACATCATAGCAATAAATACGAGTTGTGATGAATGAGTTGGAAGTATGATGATTTAAATAGAGATGTTTAATTGAAAACTGTTTGTTTATCTCAAATGAAAGGAAACTAGAGCCTGTAACGCCTACAATCCTCGGTTGTTAAATAATTGAAGAAAGCGATCGATGTACTCAATTACCTTACAGCTATTGAATGAATATCTATGGAAAACGTATCAAGGTGATGAAGGTCTCCCTGAATGAATCCAGCAATCCGTATTACTTTATCTCAAATAGGGCACCAGCTACACGATTAAATATGTAATATATACTACGCTTAGGTTCGTTTAACAAAGCCAACGACGTAATGAATAATCGCATTGCAGAAGCAAATTCTCACCTAACGAGCGAGGTTACCGTAATATCATGTAATGCGTTAATTATAAATTTTCAGCTATTTTCATAGCTTTGTATATCATAGCATTAGAAGGATCACTTAATGCCTTAGAAAATGGAATTATATGATCTAAGAGCAAAATATCACCGATAATCCTAACCCCTCGTTATTTTTTTAATCTTTTGTGGAGAAAAACTCATATCCCAAATCTGTCCTAAACCACATGTGCAAACTCTACAAACTCCAAGTGGATATTCTAATGCCTTTTAAAGGTATTCCGATTCAAAGAGGAATGTCTCATTGGAGAAACCCTGCAAACCGTATTTTATCAATATGAAATACAGTGGAAATTAGAGCGACAAACATATACCTATTGTGCGCGTGGTGTATCTTGAGTCCTGTAAGTATTTTGTGAGCGGCTACATCTTCCTGGAGGGGGTGGCTTTAATCGATGGCCGCCATTGTTTTTGTAACCATCTACTATCAACAAGGCACTCTACTACTGAAAACGTACAATCGATTATCTGTGTTCATTTTGCGGAGAACTCAAGATGGGCCGCGGACACTATAAGCCTTTCCTATGAAAGCCTGTTCTACTATCAGAAAGGCGTAGCGGATTGCTTTGGGGCGAGCGTCACAATTCTAGAAAATTCTCACAGTTCTAGAAGGAATGGTTTTGGAAGCAGTATTATGGAAAAGCAAGTCTCATTGAATTAATCTGACAAACTTTATTAGCATAACTGAATTTCCAAACCCTCGATTGTAAACTAACATACATGACTTTCTCAGCACTGCCACACCTTATAGTAAAAAAAAATATTTTGTGATAAAAAAAATTATCACCTGACTGGCAAACCGCACAAGTTCATGAACGAAACATAAATATTAATTTTCGGCCATGGTATCCAGGCCTTGGTTACATAATCTGATGAAAATACGAGTTAAAACTGGGAGAAAACCCCGAGACACACATCAAACTACAATCCGCTATCTTGTAAACACCATTCCAAGTACTACAGTCTCAGAAGAACTTTAAGGTCTTTAGAGTTGGTAGTATACCTAAATAATGCAGAATCATTGAATGAACTGAGTAAACCACGTCGGTTTATGTCGAATCAATTCGAATATATGCAAGTGAACGTAATCGCACAAAATGTCCGTCTATATCCGTCTATATTCCTTTGAAACGGATACCAATACAGACTCAATTAAAAGTTACAGCCTGAAAATTAAAAGCTTTAAACGTAACGCTAAAACACCCTTCCACCAAATATAATTAAAAAAAGTAATATAGTTTGCTGGGTCATATTAGTTCGAATCCATTCTTCAAAGCATATACCAAGTAAAAAACCATTAAATCGTTTCGTCTGTGACTGTAAGTCGTTTCCACAGTCGAAATTCTCCTCTCTATAAAATTAGGAGAGTTGGAAATAAGCCATCAGCGAAAATTATACACTAAACATAATTTATTTTTCCTCTCTATACAGTTAAAGTGAGGCTGCTGGTACAGGTTTCAGAATTTAACTTCTAAATTTGCTTTTAAATAAAAAGTGTTTGCAGGGTTTGTTCGTCGTGACTTCGTTGCAATATTAACAAAGGTGATTCGATCACTCATAGCTTTAGAAAGAGCAGTTTAATGCTAAGCCTTAAGCTATGAGTGATCGAATCACCTTCGTTTTATGAAACCTAAGTGGAGTTACACATGTTCAATATTGTAATTTGTGTTTTCTCGAATTCTTTCATTAAGACTGCCCCCTCTTTCCCCTTATACACGCTTCGAAATCCAGAGTTATGAGTTTCTATTATAGATCAAACGACATGTTCCATGACGCTTGATGTCCATGAGTTTGGTAAACGTTCAGTATGTAATTTCCACTCTACTTGAGATACACAAACAGTTTGCAAAGTTTGTTCAATAAGTTATCCGACTTGAAATAATAATGACTTCAAACGCCATTACGTAATCTCTTTTAGAATAGTGATGTGTTTCAAAACAGAATTGTTTTGGTCCATTAGCTATACACTCAATAAACAACGAAATTCGGCCGACTAACACTTCCTTCCACTGTTATAATATTTTCTCAGCTGGAGGGAGGAGTGAGGTTTAAGGTATCACGTCATAACGCAGCGGGATTAATACCGTGCAACAATATACCTACGCGGGAGTTACACCGTTAGTAAAAATGCCGTTACATGAAAAATGCTGCATATTGTGTAAAACGCCGCGAGCGTTAACTCCATGCGCAATAACTCCGCATTGTACATAACGCATCAATGCAATAATGCCGCAAAAAAAAACGTGATTCCCTGAGCAAACGTTTAATTTATTTAACGCATTATGTTACAATCATTAATTAAAATTAAAATAAATATTGTAGCTTACAAATCGCTTACAAAAAAAAGTTTTACTGTTTAAACTTTTTTTTTTTTACTCCCTCCTCTCCGATTGTGGATTGTGGTCGATTCTTACGTCGCCAACTCTTGTCCGCTTTAAAAAAAATATTTTTGCAGGAGGTACAGATATATGATAAGCTTTGGATTTGGGGTTTGCTTGACTCTCTGTAATGTTGGCACAGTGGCAACCCGTACCAATGCACTGTGACTGAAGTTGGCGCCCATTACTGTCAACGCTTCATAAAGCCTCAATATCACCCCTTCACTTAGCATATTTCACCACTCTCCCTGGATACATCGTTTCAGCAAGACTAAAGTAGTTCTTGATTTTGGAAAGAGATACCATTGAATATTTTCAGGGCATAGCCCACAACTTTCAATTGCAAGCATTTATGTAATTAAAATATCACCCCCCACCCCCCCTCCCTTATGTTGCCAACTGATATACCCGAGCTTCCCCCAGCCTAATTTGTCTTACAAACTGAGTCGCTGATAACTGTACCAGACTAGCTCGGTTAGTCCACCACCAAACCATTTTCAGAACAGTGGTGATGCATTTCTGTATTAGGGCGTGATTTGCAGAGCGGCATTATTGTGTTCGGTGTTAGTGCTCGCGGCGTTTTTTCTCATGCGGTGTTTTTACTAAATGCCGTTATTACTTACGGCGTTATTTACGCGACATATTGTCGCACGGCATTTTGACGTGGAACCAGATTTAATGGCGCGTCCAAAGCTAGGTCATTATTGTCAACCTCAGGCACGGTGCAGTGGCCTGGGTTGCCGTTGCACCACACATTTCAGAGATGTTAACCAAACCAAATCTAGATCTTATCTCACATAGCTGGACACAAAAAATATAGTGGGAACATGTCACATACTTTTGATACAACAATCTCAGTAGTGCATCACCAAAAGACTGTTAGATGAAAGCCATTTTTAGCTTGGAATGTTGCGAAATTAGTGGTGACAGAATAAGCTACTAGTTCGAACTCCAGAACCGACTGAGGTCACTGAGGAGCAAGCTACCTGTGATTGAGCTGCCTCAGTCGGCTATCATTCAGTCGGCTTTTACTGCATCATGACGCCTGTCAAAGCGGTTTTTGGTGTTGCAGTAATGAAATAGTTGTTCCACTGCTCCCACTGTTTGTTCCATTGCTCTACTTCAAGTTTTTGTTTAGGTGACCCAAAGATTATCTGCATGTAGATAAAAAAAAATCTATATAAGCGATGTAAGCGATTCATGTTTGGGATTTCAGATTTTAACTCAGATCGCAACTAAACCATCCAGGCCAGATTATATCACCAATTACAGCGCTCATATCGTCTTGTATTTAAAAGAAAAACATATCGTCGGTGTTTGGGACTCCCTCCTTGAGCACGTTGTGTCAGCGCCATCCGTACCAATCTTTAATAGACGTTTGTCTCATTGCCCTTTGAAGAAATTTCTGAAACGAACCTATACTAACGCATGTCTGCTGTTTCTTTTTAATTGCATGCTCTTCTGTGTCCTCTTCCCACACTTGGGGGTAAAACTGATTATTATTATATTAACAAAAGCTCTGTTGTGGACGACGATTTTGCTAATAAACGAAAGACAGAAATCGCAGCGAAAAGCAACAAGAACAATAAATAAGGTTTTATGGATGCGTGAAAAAGACAAACTGAAGATTTAAGTATAGGTTATCACCTGATTCCCGAGTGCTGAAAACTAACAATGTCGAAGGCCGCAGGCTCGAGCGATTGTTACTTCTTTGCAAGAGGGAAGCAGGCGATAACTAATTTATCTACTGATGTCCGCATCTCTGCTCGGCAATGAAGAGGCACGCGACTCCAATAATGATGTAGTGCACGGAGTAGTCCAACAATACAAGGCGGAAAGGAAAAATGTTTTCTTTTGCGTATAGTGTATCTATTACGGCGTCAGATTTGAGTCGATGATTTGTTTGATTTGTCAATTGATGGAGATATTTCGAAAGAGATTACGTAATATAATGTTGGAAATGGTTGTGTCGGAAGTCGATGCGCAAGGTCTCCCCTATATTGGGGCTGTAATCCCCCCCACCACTCCTTGCTCTTTTTCTTTGCCTTCTTGCCATTTTGGTAGACAGAATCATGAATAAAATCTATTAAAAAATCAAAAACAATTAAAGAACGGCTTTTTCGATTATCCGTAACACCGATTAGGCCAAAATAAGGCACGTCCCAAAAAAAAAGATTCTTAGAAACCCCCCCCCCATCCTTTTTTTTTTGTTTGCTGTTCTGCGTGCGCCCTTGTCGGTGCGTTCGACATTTTACATGGAAACTAACCAACTCCACAAGCAAACAAAAATATACCACCGAAACTACAGATTTTAAAGACAGTTTTAAAGGAGCAACTTTAAATTTTCACAACAGGTATCATACTGTAATGAATTTTAATGCTTGAAATGTTACCGATATTGCCCGTTTTCAGTATTTATTACTGTGAAAAATAACTTGTCGTTTAGAAAGCACATTGAATTTACACAATGGGACGTGTAACACGGGGTTTCGTTAAAAAAATAATCGAGTGCTGAGAACAGCCCTTTTTCATTGTGGTGTTTCTACATCCTTGTATTGTTACAAGAGGGCTGAGAAGCGGATATCCGTTGATAAGCTATGTAAACTAGCGTTTGAGTAAAGCAGGATACTAATATCACCATTGTTTTTGTAGGCATTATCATAAAATAAAAATTCTAGCATTATCTAGACTTGGTTAAACATCAGAGTCTTCAGCAATGATTTCCGACTAGGTGTCATTACATAAAAATCAGACCTTTTTGAAATTACTTGTTAGGTGTACGTATTCGCTAGTATACTATAAATTCGTTGAGTTGGGTGCTGTTAACCGTCGTGAGCTGGAATGCAACCTTATACCTCTTCAAGTGTCGACCACTGCACTTTGTCTGAGGTTGCCACTAAAGACCCAGCTGTCGATGCGCCATTAAGCCTTTGCTTCATTTTTTTTTCGTTTTCTGCTAGATATTTCTTTGTAACTCAAATAAACCATGTGTTGATGGTCTAAGGATTTTCATTTTTCTTGGTAAAAAACCCAGGTTTCTTAGTAAAAGCATCGCACCGTATCTGCATCATGCAGAAACGTTTTCTTGAGGCCGGTTTTTATAATCTTACTTAAAAATCGAACGAGAAAGAATATGGAAGAAAGGGAAATCTACACTTTCATTATTTGCGCATAAAATAAAACGAATACCAATTTATGCCAACAATACAGAATCCAATTAAAAAGCACTTGTACGAGAAATAAGGAATAAAATCCAATAAAATGCACAACTTAACAATTTCACTTGACGTTTCGATTCACCTCAGACTCATTACAAAGAGTACTTGATACACATATTTCCTATGAAGTAAAAGTCGTAAAAAAGGCGTAATTTCAGAAACCCATGTTTATTAAAAGAAAACAGGCTAGGGCAATCTGCCCGATCTCTCATTTGCCCTAGCCTATTTTGTTTTGATGACTGCAATGTTTTTCTGTTGGTCTTCTGCTTCTATAACTTCTGTTGTATTGTTAAACAAGGAATAAAAACCCATAAAGTGCACAACATAAGAATTTCACTCGACGTTTCGAGTCACTTCAGATTCATTATTAAGATAATTTAACATATTTACGAAGGAGTAAAGTCGTAAAAAGGCGTAATTTCAGAAACCCATGTTTACCAGAAGAAAATAGACTATAGGGCAATCTGCCCGATCTCTCGTTTGACCTAGCCTGTTTTGTTCTAAAATTACGCCTTTTCATGAATTTTATTCCTTCGTAAATATGTTTATCATGTATTCTTGAAAATGAATCTGAGGTGACTCGAAACGTCGAGTGAAATTGCTATGTTGTGCACTTCATGTGCTTTTATTCCTTGTTTAACAATTATGCAACAGAAAAGATTGAAGCAAAAGACCAGCAGGAAGACATTGAAGTATGGTCAAAATGGTCTTTTACCATGGAGGTACAGGCCAAAGGTCCAATATCAACAGAGGTAAAAACATGCAGCTGAAGAGCTACAAAGAAAACCGTCAACCAACTTCGCGGCTGACGAGACTAAAGGGCCGCACGCAGTGTTTCTTTCCAATGAATAAATGTTCCCCTCCTTCCATATCCTCTCTTCCTTTTGCAATATTAACAAAAAAAATGCTTAAACTAAAATTGTAGGCCTATATATTTAGGCTTCTCGGAAACTTCCCAGGCGCACAGGCAAACAGACCGTTTCATTCCAATAAACGATAATTTGATTTTGCCATTTTAATTTTGCAATTACACCTGAAAAGTTTATCCTTGAACTCCCATTAGGAGCTGCATAAATGTTCCAATCTCGTCCGTCACCTCTAATCAGTTTCAGTGACCTGACAATTTAACAGTTTCAGTATTGACGTGTGTAGTTACGGAAAAGGGACTAAATGGGTAAACGCATGCCTCCCTTGCCTTATCAGCAATGGTAGTTGTGCGCAAACAGCACAAACCGCAGTGTTCCAGTTCGCAGTCGAACCATTTCCAAGATAGGTTCGCGTGATTAGCAATACAAATTACTCCTGAAGGTACACTTTGCACACGAACGGCTGCTAGTTGGGCCATTTTCAGCCCGAGTCAAGGGTTCTTGGGCCATGCCGAGTGGTGCCTTCCTTCCCCACCACTCCCCCGATGCTGGCGTTGAAGAGCCGTCACTTGACATTAGGGCTTGCTCAAACCATAAGCTAGCTACCTCCTGTTATCGACTTATCTCTCCTGGACCTTATTTAAAATCATATTTTGTATATTCCGGGAGCGACACAATGACATCGATTAGCCTTTATTTAAAATAATGATTATCATTGCGGTGTTGCTGCAAGGCAAAGGTGCCGGAAAGTAAACTAATGCGTTTTCTCAATGCACGCACATTGTTGTTGACTTGTTAATACTGTGCAAACATAGTTGGAGTTAGTGGGGAAACGCCTATGTTTGTAGTTGGTTAATTTAAATCGTCAAGCTTCGTAGTTGGTTAGTTTGAACTAATGTCCTGACACTGCGGTCAATAATTGATTAGCAATAGTAACAGTAATACTTTATTACACTGAATAAAAATGCAAACACATGAAGTTCACGAAGAATTATGCATTACACAGTAATTATAATTAAAATGTTTAATCAGCATAGAACAGGCACGAAGCTCACGGAGCTTGAATGTGCACTGATGCATTTACATATAGAAACATTTAACATAAATAATCATTGGTTTTACAGTTTTAAAAAATACAACTCTTTTTTACATCCTTCTTAATTGGTTGTAGTTTTCATACGTTCATAATTTTAGTTGATTTTACAACATTTATTTTCCATGATTGAAATAATAAACATAACGGATAGTGTAACGATTTTATTTAAGTGACAATAAAAAATATATTTGTGAAATTGTGTGAATCAAGTTTTAAAAGGTCGCACATGCATAAGATCACACTTCTAAAAGGCGGTAGGATTCATAAGATTTACTCCAGGTATTTATGATTTGAAATATTTGAGTATGAAAAAATAGTGAAACATTTGAAAATAATAAAAAGCCTGTGAAGAAAACTTCAGAACAGATGAAGGTTATAAGATAACAGATGCGACTAAGAAAGGATTATAATGACTGCGTGTGAAAAAGCCTTTTGAGTAATTACAAATTTTTCAAAGTATGTTAGCTGACAAAAACTTTGTGTATGATAGTCGTAAGTGACTCGCTCAGCGGATTCAAAATGTAAGGTGAATAAAAGTCTAGACATTTGGTATCACACCTATTTCTACACTTTGGCGTTAGCAGATTTTTACCATTTGGAGTACCAGATTTGTAATATGTGTGGTATGCTTCTATTGTTTATCATTGTTTACACCGATATATTCGACCTCATCAACATCCTTGATTTCGGAAGAAACAGAATTACAACTGCCATCTGGTAGCAACACTGCAAATGAACAAAAAAAGTGTTGGCTATTTGTAAACCACGTGCAACATTTGAAATTGTATATAAACAGGTTTTCGTTCATTTACAAATAATTGTTTGCAGAACACCAATCACAAAAATTGTAAAAATCATGTTGAAGGGTACTAATTATTATTATGTAATAACTAGCTATGCTCACTCTATTGGCGTCAATCCATGCTTTCAACAATTTTCTAGGTTCTCAATTCAGAGCATAACAAAATCGATGTAGTGCTTAAGATGCAAGTAATTTTAACTTGTTGCTTGAAATTCATTCGTCGAATTGTTTCTACGAAAAATTGTATATTTTACTTTGAAAAGCTTTACAGAAATCACTCGTTTACTATCTCAAGTCGCTCCTTAATCTTTGCTCCCCCCCTCCCCAAAAAAACGAAGATCCTTTTAAAACATACGTCAAGGATTGAGGAACTTTTCATATACCTTACGTACAAATTTGCGTATACTTATACGAACATATACGTCAACATTTCCGAGCATCTAACCACGCCCGGACCACTGCACTGTGACTGAGGTTGGCGCTAATGACCTAGCCGTCGACGCGCCATTAAGCCTCAACCCCCCCCCCCCCCCCCAACCACGCCAATTTAATTGTTCGAATTTTACCATGCGCAATTTGAACTACGATGGAAAGAAGGTTTTTGATGCATTTAAATTGATGCTTCTCTATTGGTTGTCTATTCTCTATCATATTTCAAAGTAAAAACAACACATTATTGTTAGTTGTAAAATTTAGGTTTATTTATTTTTGATAGTCGTTTAATAACTTTACGTAACAAGAGGTTTAACATTTAATTTGCATTCAACTGACGTTGAATTAGGTGTGAAATTTTCAATTGTTACACGTTAGTTTATGAACAATATCTTTGAAGGTTATATGTTCGATCATACTTTAATTTTATGAAGTTTTCTGAGTAGTAATTCTCACACACATTAGTGTAAAAAAAATCAAGTTCAATTTAATTGTACTACGTTTGGTACTACTCTCATGTTCGTAAGTGACTTAGGTCCAGAAGAGTTCACGAACGAAACAGACGCATAGAAATATTATTTTTTAAATGATGAAGTTTGTAATGCATAGCGACTGTTTACATCCTCAGCAGAGAGCAAGAATATTGTTACTCAAGATAATCTTCCATATTTTTTATAAACATAACAATAAAAACAACAACGAAGTACCCAATACTATGCCTTGTAGAACACCAAATCCACATTCAATGATGTTATATGTTCTGTATTTAATCTATAGCAATTGGTTCTTGTTTTCAAATAGTTCATTAAAATTCCATAAGTTTTACCTCGTCAGTCACTGGAGATCAGTTTCTCTTATCATTCGTGTCGAAACTTTCCTGCATGACAAAAGAACAACACTTACAAACTTTACTCGATTTGATGCCTTTGCAATAAATTAATTTACAAAGTTGAGTGTGTAAGCTGCTCATTATAATTTATAGACTTCAAATTATTATTTGATAATGACACTTTTTTTTCACGAAACCGTTTAATTCGAAGAGGCAATAACTTTTGAATAACTTTATTTATAATAGGTAGTAAGGCAGTTGGAATGTCATTGTTGTAGCTGTCTTTGTTTGCCATTTCGAAAAATAATTGTTCATTAATTTTGAATTTCTAGTCTATCTGACCATTAATTTTCAACTACAGTGATAAAGAACACAAAAAATAGTTGTTGTCTCTACTCTTCTTAATTGATAAGATAACAATAAAACCGCCAATGCCAACAGAGTATTTAACTTTGAAAATTTTGCCAAATCGTTTTAATCTCCAAACATAACGTGATTGTACAGTTAGCAAATATGATGTGGTGTAGGGTGTAGCTTCTCTGTGTATCATCAAATTTTTGTACAGATTGTTCCTACTTTTTCTTACAATTGTAAGGGTTATTAAAATGATTTCTATTTATTTATTTACTAGTTTATTTAATAATATTGCAAATTGGATTCTATCGAGGAGAGCAGCTGAAGCAATCAGCGGTGATCACAGATTACGTGAAAACCAACAAAAATGGAAGTTTTTCCAACTGATACATATTATTTAAACCACTCTAAATGGCAGTTATACAAAACAACAGCTGAAATGTATGGATTTAAGGAATGCGAGTTACAAATCCAAGTTACATAGTGAGAGAAGCCATTTTCATCCCATTCTCGCCAAAAGTATACCTCACATTTTTTCGTCATAGTGGGTAGTGGTGGGATGTGAATGTAAATATTTCATAACAATTCTGGGCATTGGAATCTATTATGGATATCATTATGCTACATAGGAGATTTAGAACTAGAGAAATTATACTTTGTTGCAAAATGGGAATCTCAAATTTCTTTTACAAAGTTCTTCGTAGGACTAATAGTTACGATCTACCTTGAAGTTGTTGCATAAATATCTAACGAAGCTATGCTTTAAACATTCCAATTCTACGATTAAGTATTGCTGGGAAGGATTACAATGGTAGTTTTTATAATTCTAAATACTTCTTACATCAGCATTGCGTACAATATATTACAGATTTAATACCAATAACAAAAATACAGATCCTTTCAGAAAACCAAGCCGTTTTAATGTTTTTTAACGACGTTCGTGATACGTTGGTGGAAAGGCACTCTGACTGTAGTGAAAAACCTCAAGTCCTTTAACACATGTTTTTTAGCTTCGCTCCCATGATGATAAAATAAAATAATAACATTACTAATACTTTATTATAATGCCAAATTTTCTTTAAAAAAATCTTATAACCTTAAACCTAACATCCTGCTCAATTACTGTTGCTATAATTAACGACAGAAAAATAGAAAATAATATAAGTAAAGTCCTTTTCAACTGCTAATGTTAGTTCGGAATATAGAAGGAGAATTTTTCTAGGACATTACTAGGATCTTTCACAGCAAGTATTCCTGATGAAAGAATGCCTTGAGACAATTAATGGTTTAGTTTATTGCAGAATTGGTAACATTGGTTCTCGTGTACATTGCATTGGGGACGAAAACTCACACTGGCTTTTGCATGCGTAATTACAAGTGTGTAGCTTATAGCTGCTTAAAACTGCTGTGGTTTATAATTAAAAATTTAACCGTCAAGATGGTTTGTTAAAACTGAAGGGACTGACTGGAGAATAGCAAATTCCTAAAATCATGAGATACAGAGGGTCGGTGCAAGTCTGGATGTTACAGCAAAGTGTTAATGCACAATACTTGGAACTTTCATGGGAGAGAGAATAGCGATCAAGGTGCCACCACGTTGCAGTCTCCTGGACTGGGTCTTATGATTTCACGGAATTGTTGTTGGAGAGGTTGGACTAACATTGTCATCCAGGTTGCTCGGCAATGCCATAAAAACCATCTTTTGTATTGGGACATGAAGATTTTTAGACCATGAGGCCGTTGCTACACTGTTATAAATTCGTAATTATGGTTAAAGACATGCCCATGGATCGACTTAAATTTCAATTTGGGACCAGGAGAAATCTTAAAACAATTTATTCCAATTATGCGGACAAATACAGAATTATTATACTTTGGATAGAAATTCTAGTTGAAAAAAAACACCTAAAAATACGGCCCTTCTTCACGGAAAGCATCTGGTAGGGAAGTGAGTACCAAGACTTGGTGGATTACTTGGTTTCCAGGCTTGCGAGGGAAACGGCTTCCGCTGGATTCTGGTTACCATGGCCTGAAAACTTCTAGAAACTTCCACAAGAGATATTCTCTTGTACTACGTAGTTGTGCCGTCGCTGTATGACATCACAAATGGTGATCTGTAAAGTCTGGCTAACAATGCCATATGAGCTTCACAACAGTTGTGTTGGAAGGTTGTAAAGAGTTCCCCTAACACAGTACTGAAAATACTAAGTCCAGCGAACAAACCACAGCTGATTGGACAGGACCATGACCTCAAAGAGATGAGAATATTAGGACCGAATCGCTGAAAGGTACGAATCTGTGCTTAGCGTATGATAAATTACGTGGCCTCCTTTGGCGAGTCTTTGTAGTAAACTACGTAACCCTTATAAGGAATTAAAAAATGCCATGATATTCAAGTGATCATAGTAGCTCAGTCGTTAAAATCAACAACAGCATATAGATAAGAAGCATCCATGATGAGGCATCTAAGAAGTATCTAATAGGCTATACTAGGGGATATTCGTTCAGACTAACAGTGGTAAAACAGGACTGTACAAAGTATTTCTTTTCAAACCGTGTGGTAAAGCCGTGAAACTGCCATCCATCGGAATTGGTAAACTCGACTAGCCTTCAACATCTTTATCTTTGTTTTTGAAGTCTTTTTGATTTCTAATTGTGATAAGTTTGAACAGTGAACGTATTTTTAATAGCGTATTACATGTATTATCATTTTTCTTATTTGTTTTCTTTGTATTTTAATGTTTTTGTAAACCTAAAATCTTTATGTAGTAATTGAGTACTAAGTATTAGCCGATTAACTGTTATTACTGTTCTTATTTGTTTTCTGTATGTTTTAAAATGTTCTGCAAACTTAAGATTTTTTTTGGACAGGTGTTAGTGGATGATAGGAATCCCTTCCTGATTCCTGTTTCCAATTTGTAGAGTAATAAATTATATCTTATCTTTTAAGACTGGAATGAGTTTTTGTAATGGTCAAACTTTTTTTATTTCACTGTATCAGCTGCAAATTAAAGAAGAAGGGAATTTACTGACTTGATCAACTGCTGATTTGATCAACTGATCACAAGTTCTTATCTTCTTGTTCTTCCCTACTCCTGGTTATTCTAGACTCATAGATATACTACTTAACATCAATCAACGAGTTTAGGTGCTTGTTATTATAATTACGTACCTTGCTTTGGTTATTCGTGGAACACCACTAAGTCACTGTTTGCATAATCTTCATGGTTCGTTAAACTGATATGATGTGCAGGCAACGCTGAATTTCGATGAAGCGAAACATCAATCACTCTTCCATGCTGGCAGGAACAACACTGTGGTTGATTGCTGAATATAGCCAAACCAATATTAATATTATAATTAATATAACAAACCCGTTTGTTTTTTGAATTTCTAGACTGTTGGATCGTTAATTTGTTTGTTGATTTCGTATTTCGGTAAGCAGCATTATCGTAAATTTGAGAAATTGTCATATTTCTCCTGTGATAACAACATACTTTCTAAACTATCTTGCATGAAAAATTACCAGATCACCCTAGCCTGCATAACGTGCAGTATACTCTAGATGAATTAAAATGATTAGTCCCGAAATTATCTTTTAAGTATCAAACTTCAGATTAAAAAAGAAGTATTCCAATATACACTTGCATAACAAACGTCAGGGGTTGATTTCCATGTTTCCGAACCTTCAATTTTAAACTTTCAACTCCCAGAATCATCACAGAAAAAAAAGAGCTCATCAGTAATGCTGAACAAATTCTCAGAAGGTGTGCTATTGATGGTAGATTTTGAGCTGTCTGTTTCCTCACGAATCGGAAGACAGTGAGGTTCATTGACCTGAGGACCGGTTTGCTGACCGTAGTATCAGTTGCGCAGGAAACCTGGTGCCGAAACCTATTCGATTTTAGTTGATTGACCATATAAGCGAACAAAATGAGGTAGCTGGAAACTGAAGAAGTTTCGTGGTGCCCTAGAAGCTTCAGTTACCAATTTTTTTACCAGAAAATTAAGACAACTATGATCGGTATTGAAACTACCTGGTGAAATTATAATTATAATTGCATTTCTTAAGGATGGTTCCAATCGAGTTTTGTAAAAATCCTATACATGGCAACCGAAAATGGCGAACAAAAATTTAGTTTTTGACTTTTAATAATGATCTTCAACATTAAATGTGCAAATGGGAAGGGAGCTCAGCAAGTGAGTAAGCGTGGTCTTCTACTCACAGAAATAATAAATAAATAAATAAATAAAATGTTTGGTGCCATATCACACAGGTCAGTAAAGGACTCCAGGGAGTCACTGACATCCAGCCAATAAAGTACGGCATTTAAGATGAGGGAAAAGAAAAAAAACTTCAGGTTACAAGAGATGGTACAAAGAACACCAGACCCAATTTGAAATGCCAGATTCTCCCAATAGTCTGTTAGCCAGTAATAAAAACAATGAAAAACGAGAAACAAGAGGATAAAATATGATAATGAGTAAAAGTAAAGTTATATACAACTAATAATAAAGCGTCATAATATATCACGGAATCCATCATGACAGCCTCGCCTTAGGGAAGAAGTGATCGTAGCTCGTCTCCAGTTGGGTTCTACTTCCTTGAGGTACACGCACCAGCTTTTTGGTAGTAATAGAAATAGAAATAGAAAATGCACAAGAAGCACCCACCCACTCGCACAAGGCCACAAATAATTAACAAACAAGCATATCAAAACGAGATTTTAAGGTATTAAGAGATCGGGCACAAGCAACATGAGATGGAAGGCCATTCCAGGCGCAGACAACCCTTTCCGTATTAAACTGTAAGCGAAGTTTAGTCCGGTAGAACCACAGATGCGAAAAGGGTGGCCACGAGTAAAATTGAAATTCGGTGGGAAAAAAACCGATCATAGAGAAACGCCAGTGTGCGAGTTTTGGTCAGTATATACCTCCTACCGTTTGTTTA
Source organism: Lithobius niger (assembly GCA_023313725.1). Classification (NCBI taxonomy): domain Eukaryota; kingdom Metazoa; phylum Arthropoda; class Chilopoda; order Lithobiomorpha; family Lithobiidae; genus Lithobius; species Lithobius niger. The sequence continues at coordinate 38,905 of JAHWFP010053249.1, read as the reverse complement.
AACCTCAGTTGAGTAACAGGCGTTTCAGGCACCCCGTGTTTGTGCAAGATATGCAGAATGTTCCCAGACAAACAAGGTGACATTCCAGGTAATGTTGTGAAAGTCGCCAAATTCTTAAAAGATTTCAGGCTCTATAGTTCTACTTTAGCTTGTCGACTTTTCGTGCATTGACTTGTCGATTTTCTCATTTTAGCATTGACTTACCGCATTGGCTACATAATTTTAGCTGACATTTGTTCTTTGTGGGCTTTTAGCTGTATCTGTGTGATTAGTTTTCTATGGCTTTTGGGTTGAATTTGCTGGGTTTAATTCTGTTCTGTGGATTTTTAGCCCCATCTTCTACATGTGTTCTCTGTGGCTCGCAAGCCATATCTGCTGGGTTTATCCACTCCGGCTTACATTTTCTTTGTAGCTTTTTAGCTACTCCTTAAGCTCTGTGTTGTTGCCATCTCACAATGTTTTCCTATTGGTCATTTGTTTGCAGATCTTCAGCTGCCAGTAGTATTGTTGGCTTAAAATATTTACAGTTTTGTTTAGGTATGGCAGCAATAACCAATATGTTAACGTGCACTTCCTACAATATCCTTACTATCCAACTTCTAGATTATTACTGTGGGTGTTTTCAGCTATAACGCCCTAGATTTATACACTATATGTATTGAGTTGCATTGTTAGACTTATGCTTTGGATATTTTATGCTGTGGGTCTTCGGTTGCATCTACACACTCTCTAGGTCCTTAGTTACATCAGATAGACAGATTTACACTTGTGGGTATTTAGCTGTATGTGCTATATATTCTGTCTGTGAGTCGCATCTGCTAGATCCACTCTGGGTCTTTAGCTCCATCTGCCAGATATTCGCTCAGAGTGTCCTCAACTTCAGATTAGATTTATGCGCTGTAGCACCTTAGACACATAGGTTAGCTATACATTGTGTGGGTCTTTATCTGTTTAAACTATATTTATTCTGTTTGGGTCTTTAACTATACACCTGCTAGCTAAGACCTAGTTTGGGGTTTAGTGACCGTCTCTGTAGTATGTGGGGCAACCCGGGCTACTGCACTCTGATTGAGGTAGGTGCTAATGACCTAGCTGTCGATGCACCATTAAATCTCAATCCCCCTCCTGCTAGCTGGGTCTTCAATTGCATCTGCTGTTGGTCCTTAGCTACATCGGCTACTTTTACATTCATTAGCCAAATCTCCTAGATTTATATTTTGTGGGATTTCAGCTGCGTCTTGGAAATTAATTCTCTGTGGCTCTGCAGCTGCATATCTCTATCCTCTGAATTAATGCCTCTTTCACTCCTTTCTTCTTTTGTTTTGCTGGTATTTTGTTCATGAATTGTCTTTGCATTGTTGGTCTAATTTAAGGTCAGGGTTGCCTAAGGGAGATTTTTTTTTACTGAAACCTGCTTCTGGTATGTATGGGCGCGAATAACCTGACTGTTGCTGTGCTCTTCCCTCATTATAATTCCTGCATTTCCTTAGACTCAGTTACAACTTCACCTCTCGTCTTCATGTGCTACTGAAGAAAGCCATTTCAAAGCACAGTCCTCTGAATTAATACCTCTTTCACTCCGTTCTCCCGCTTGTTTTGCTGGTATTTTGTTTCGTGTCATCAGCTGTCTTTGTGTTCTTGGCCAAAATCAAGGGTAGGGTTGTCTTAGAATTTATTTTTAATGAAACCTGTTGTTGGTACATATGCATAGGTGCAAATAACCTTAGTGTCGTTGTGCTCATCCCTCATCACAATTCCTTCATTTATGTAGAATCAATTAAAATCACCTCTCGTCTTCATATGCTATTGAAGACAACCATTTCTAAACACAGTTCGCTGAATTAATACCCCTTTCGCTCCGTTCTTCCTCTTGTTTTGCTAATATTTTGTTTTATGGTTCGTCAACTATCTTTGAATTGTTGGCCTAAATTAAGGCTAGGGTTGTCTTAATGAAATCAGCTTCTGGCATGTATGCATGGGCGCAAATACCCTGAGTATCGCATGCTCTTCCCTCATCATTCCTTCATTTGCGTAGAATTAGTTACAACTCCACCTTTCGCCTCCATGTACTATTACAGACAACCATTTCAAAACACATAAAGAGTTATTCCATATTCCTTAGTCATCCATTATTTTCAGAACTGCAGGCTCGCGCCAATTTCTCACTTGCCGATGTCAAACGACACAGAAGCACACGTGACCTCATTTCCCACGCAGAACATCAAACCTTGGGACACTTCCAGTTCACCATTATGGAAATGAGGTATAAATCGGGCTTCAGAAGGGGGCGAATATTATATTTAATTGTGCGTAGCAAGTCTGAATGGGGCGTGAGGCCAGCAGTCTAACTTGGTGATGAAAGCTTAGTTGTTGCTAACGGCAACGGTAGAATGCATGCGTGATAAACATTACGTTCCAACACCATACTTATCGGTTCTGGCAAACTGACCAGAAAATATTCCATCTCGAAAACCCCAATTGTTCCTAGCAAATAACCCCTTGTTGGACAGCGTAAAGATACCCCTTAAACAAACGGGGACGACAATGGTAGCCGGATATGTCTTTATTCGTAATGACGAACTCACCGAAATACTGACAGCTTTGCCCTCTCACCCCCCCCCCCTCCACTCGCCAATCTGCCCCTTATCTCATGATGCCTCCATGTCCCTTACCTTATTAAAAAAATGGCATAAATTTGACAAGTGACAGACACTGTAATTAAGTGATGAAAGGCGTATCATTATTGAAGAAGTGGGGTGGGGGGGGGGGGAGGTAGCAGATGAAGGCGTTAAAATTTAAAGCAGCTTTATTGTCAAATATTATGAGGGGTACCTGCCGCAGAAACGCGTAATTAGTTTTCTGGCTGCAACACCTACTCGGTTTTGAGAGAAGAATTCAAAAAATGCAAATGAAAAAGTTTTAAAATTCCTTTTTATGATGGAAGGAAAAGAGTCGTGGCTATTTCGTGCCTGGTTTTATTACAGCCCAAAGGCACCACGTTAGAGAAAATTTCATACCGAATCGGAAGCTACAAAGGGATATTTTGTATGCGTGAAAAAAAAAAACTAAATTTTGAAGTGGAACTCGTGAACACCGCGAACAGAAAAACGCGTTTCTTTAACAAGACAGTATAGGAGAGGGATGATGTGTTACTACGCAGGACAATACATTTAGAAACTAGAGACCAAGCCTAATTTTTCTAGGATAGAGGTTTTTTCAGTGTATTTCCTGCCCCTACTCTTAGAGCAAATTTTATTTATTGGTTATGGGTAGCATGAAGTGCTGGTGTATTTTTGTGTGCAACTCCATGTTGAAAAGAAAAACCCAAAGTGCACAATGAAACCCGACGTTTCGAGCTCACTCCAGCTCATTATCAAGGGAAGAAAAAACACAATGCACTTAAAATTTGCATAGCAGATAGCCGAATGTAGGAAAAACTCCAAGTCAATACAACATTTCAAACAATTTTTTTTAAAGAGAATTTGAAAAAAAATTGCAAAATTTAAAAAAAAAAAGAGGAAGAGGAGAGTGACCTCTTTGTGAGAAGTGGCGACTATAGAGCAGCGTCAAGAGAGATACCTGCAAAGGGCACTAGATTGAAATGGTGGGTTAAACCATGGAGGAAAGAAAAGAGATGGCGCTGGAATGACGTCAGAGCTACGTGTTACCTGCTGAAACCAGTTGGCGGAGGGAAATCACGTGGCCGCCATCTTGGTTAGTTCAACACTGCTTGTCTGGAAGCGTTCGCAACGCACATTTCTTCCATATCTTTTTAATTTTTTTCAATGAAAGAAAAAAAAACTGGCTCAGTAATTTCAACTTCAAAAATAGTTATCCCAGACACAAACAAAATTCAATAACAGATTCTTGGGTTAAGGAGTTTTAATAAACGTAGCCTAAACTTAACCAAAGTACTAGACATTCAAAAAAATGCTGCATTTTCCAAGAAAATAATATTTAGTGGTAGTAACCAAGGCTTGTTTTGTAGTTTGCTCAGCTGAAAGTTATACAAATTGTGGAATCTTTTTCCGACTTGAAATAAGTAAAAATAGAAAACAGAACAAGGAATTATATTTTGCAATAAAACGAAAAATCCATGACCAGGGCCAGTAGCTAGAAATTATTTTCTGGGTGTGGGGAGGGGGGAAGTAACTGGAAAAAAAATAAACAATATCGTTAGCATTTCAATGCAAAAAAAAACTTCTGACGCAAAAAATACTTCTGATATACATTAGAAAAAAAAATGAAATTGAACTTGGGGAAGCTTTTTTTAAGTCCCTCTTGTCTTTCTTGGGGACACTTATATTTTGAAAAAAAATTGAAATATCCATGACCAGACCTGAAGCTAAGAATATAATGGAAAAGTTGAAATTGGACCTGGGTAAGAATGGGAAAAAAAACTGAAATTGAACCTGGGTACGTTTTTTAAGTCCCTCTTGTCTGTCTTGGCGACACTTACCACATCGTACCGCCCCCACCCTTCCCTTCCCAAGCCTGCAACCCTGTCTATGTCAGTATAATGGGGTTTAATTTCTCACTCATTTAAGTAAAAATGTGTTCAGTAAATAAACTTTTGAAATTGCAGTATACTTTTAAACGGCATAGGTTTTTTTTTGCCGACTACTACACGAAATAAAATAATAAAACCGTGATTTCAAAACACTTTTCCTTACCCAAGGCAACTGGGAAGATTTTCTACTTGAGCATTGGAAAGATAGGCTTACTTGTAGTAATGATGATCCGCACTGACATTACAGCGTACACCTACATCATTTTATGTGAACTATTGTTAAAGTGGCAATGAATTTTTAATCAGGCAAACATTTACATTTACACAATATTACACAATTACATTTATTTACATTTTACACGAGATTGCGTAGGTACACGAGGTTTCTTCTTTTCCGTCCTGTTGGTGCAGCCGAATACCACGGAAACAACCATTGTTCAAAATTCAATCACAATATGGTAAATAACGGCTACGGTTAATAATAATAAAGACAACACGTCTATAACTGCCTGATAATATTGGTTTAGTACCCACGTGAGAACAAATTGTCATTTACTTGGGAAACTACGCGAGTCCATCTCTCGAACTAACCAATATGGCGGCGCGACCGTGAAGCGACGAAAGCGCCCTCCCACGGCTAGCGTCCCTATGATGACGTCATGCCAGCTCCACCTCTTTTCTTTCCTCCATGGGTTAAACAACGGCACTTCTAGTCAAGCCAGTGCTTTGAGAGTGGATTTCGTAGGCTTAAAAAACCGTTGTTTTCTCCAATCCCTTATGCTGCTTAGGTTGTAATCGGAAAATAAAGATTCCACTTGCTTAAAAATGTCAGCAACTGCCAACAAATCGACAAAAATCGCGCATTTCAGGCCTAAAAAATGCAGTCTAATAGCATTGGCTTCAGTAAGACGCTCTTCTTTTCCCCCACCAGTGCACCTTGCAACTAACCCAGTTACTGGCTCCACCATAGAGGTATGTACAATAATACTACGTCGTGTCACTGCCCTATTGAGAGCAGCCAGGGTTTTGTTCACTTTTCCCTGGTGGTGTGTCAAACAGTTTTTTCTATGGTACTCTGGTGTCGAAATGTGGTAACTCTGAGGAATGCTAAGTACTCTTTAAATTTGTTGTCATTAGGAAGCAAAATATTGTGAACCTGCGGGTCGCGCAAGCGATGGGCAGAGTTTCAAGGTTAAGCCAGTGCTTACATTTTCCTAAAATCTGCTAACTCCGGGAAAACATTCATTATACAATAAATCGATGCAAATACGTAGGAATTGTAAAAAGGAAGCAGCACTATGCGCTATAAAAGATCACCAGACGTAAAAATGTAAGACAAACCATGAAATTTATTAGTTTTCAAAATAAATTTTTTTTAGCTTGTGCTGTAGATTTTTATATCGTACAACAATTTTCGGCTCGAATGATAGGGGTAGGTCTTTATGCATTTCCCATGATTTGATTAGATGTCAGTGCTTGTTGTTAGTTGTGGTCGTAGGTTTTTTCTCATTACCGTCATTGCACAGTATAATACTCCGGAAGCGGAAGGTCACAGTAGGCTTTTTTCTACTTGATGGTTTGCAGGGTCCATTGGCCCATCTACCAACAAGGTTAGTGACCCACTTTATCGTTCTTGTTTCCAAGGCTGATGAATTTGCTGTATTGTTTGCAATTTTTGCGCCAGTGTCAGGAACGACGCTAGGGGGCAGGGGGGGGGGGGGGGGGGGGGGGGGGGGGCCGCCCACGGCGGGAGGGGGGGGGGGGGGGGGGGGAGGGCGGGGG
>JAHWFP010053249.1:15476-26554 GCA_023313725.1 Lithobius niger | reverse complement strand
ATAATTGAAAATTGCGTAGTAAGCAATTTTCAGATATTTCATTTAACCTTCGAACTATTACTCGGTGGGATTAGCTTGGCGAAAAAGCTTGGCGTTTGATATCACGACTTCCCACGGCCGAAAAGCTTGGCGGGATTCCTTAACAAGTTTTGTTTTGGGGTAGATTCATATTTAGTGTTTATGTGAATGACATTACCATATTTGTTAATGATCCTTAAAAATCGGGGTGCAATACCCACTTGGGCACTTTGCCGTTTAATGTGGAGTATGGCTACTCTTTGCAGGCCTTTTTCCTATTTTAGTTTTTTTTCTGAAGTAGCCCTGTATCATATTAATTTAATTGACTTTCATTTGCTCCAGAATTTACTTTCTGTTTAGTTCTTTGTGCCTCTTTGCACAGACCACAATCAAGATGTGGGCTAACTCCGCCGACTAAAAATAAAACAGAACGTTAGCAATCGTTGTTTGGGCAGAAGCCACCTATGATTCTTATATTGTTTACAGTAACTGCTGCGCAAAGTGTTTTCCTTACATTAATACTAAGGCAATTAATTACAAGTCAAACAATCATAAGTACGATATATCTTTGAACATTAATCAGAAAATTCAAAAGGTTCACAATGCTACCGTGGTGTAAAACTTGACACCGCCACCAACGAAAATGTTGAGACGCACACCTCTATCACGAACTGCAACTAACTGAAACAGCGCTCCCTATAGTATAATCTAAAAGTTGTAACCGTCACAATTATAGGTTGAAAATGTTTAGCCTAGATTTAGCTTTTAGGCCTAAGTTTTTAGATTTTAGGCATGATTTTTACATGCCGTTTTAATTTCGTAAGCAGCAGCTAATGGAGAGCTGGGTTTGAGAGTAGTCCTATTCATTCAACATGATGTCGAGATTATACGTTGCCGTAGCAATGAGGATTTTTCAAACTATTAGACGCACGCATGCTATTGTTTCGTCCTGTGGTATAAACACGTCGTATGCTGTAACTTCCGTTGTATACATACCTTTTCACGTGATACGATGATTTATCATTTCATATTCGGAATTGCCATCGCTAGCGTAAACGCCACTTTCGTCACCATGCTTTCGTCACCATGCTTAAGCGAATTCCTACAAGCATCGTTTTTTTTTTTCAAATGAAGCTAATATGGGTCATGACGGAATCGATTTGTTTTTTATGGTTGAGTGTCTTCCTGTAGTGGATAAATGCAATTATCTAATGCTATTACTTCATCGAGTTACGTCAAAATTTTTTATTAGCTGTAAGGAAGTAACGATGTTCTAATTTGCCTTGTCTTTTAAAGTTCACTTGACTACCACCAGCATGGTGTATGCTTCATTGGAATTCCTTAACTATTCAGGATTCCGAATTTACAATGGTGAGTGTTAGATCGATACGTTCGCAAAATTGTAATTTCTTCTATAATTTTAATGTTCGATTTATGACAAATTCCAGCTCAACAATAATTTTAGGTTTTTCAGGCAATGTAGCAAATTTCATTTGATTCCGACCTTTCGTTTGGGCTTTAGTCTGACTACAAAAGTGCTACCAATCAATAAACCAACAAACATTTTGCAATTTATTGTCTATTGTGGGCTACGCTCCGCTCCGCCAATTATCGTCCGATTTCCTTCAAATTTATAACGGAGACAAAATAAGCTGATACCATTTGAAACAATGAATGTGCCACCGTTGTTATTATTCTGTAAGTGGCGTCATCTTGAAATTAGGTGACCATTTTGAAATTATGCTAATTATCGTCCGATTTCCCTCAAGTTTATCAATCACGTTAATGAAATAATAGATATCAACTGGGACAATGAATCTGCCATCGTCTTGCTAGTCTGTAATGTGCGGCGTATTGAGATTATGGTTATTATTTTTCCCGATTTACTTCAAATTGTGTTATCAATCGCGTTGTTGTTACTGTTTGTCTGTAATGTGCGCCATCTTGAAATTAGGCAGCGATTTTGAAATCATGCTTATTAGCGTCCAACTTTCCTCAAATTTAGAAAGTTAGACTACTACAACTGGTTATTTAAACTCCGTGTATTTAACTTCCTATTGTTGTAACAATACACACATGATGTATCTTATGTGCTAATACCAATTGTTACCTGTCCTAAACGACCAATTTAGGGGTAGTTACTAAGTGAAGCCTATTCTGACATTCCAACTATCAACCCCACCCAATCCTGATGTCACCCATTTTTTCACCTACTAATTTAGAACCTTTTTCCTCCCTTTAACTTACCAGCCCAATTACGTATTAGCTTGCTTGTTTAGGGACCATTATTAGGCCATAAATATGTCACCATCCTTTTAAGCCGTACCAACTGGCGGCAAGTGCATCACCATCAAATTTATCATTAAACCTGAACTAAAATGACAGAAAGGTAATTCCTGACTTAGTTTAATCCTTAATTTAAGTTAGTCCAGTGTGTCAACCATCTAAACGTTACCATCAGTCGATCCAAACTTTTACCTAACGCTACCATTGAACCCCAATTTCGTATTTCAAATATATCATCCGTAATTGACGCGAACACTCCTTTTTTCAATTGGTTGTTATAGCGATTTTCTGATTCAATGTATTCTTGCGAGTCCTCTAATAGCCCGAAATGGACAAGCTTTTGGTATTATGAAAGGTGGTGATTTATTTTTCCCATCAATCTTAACCAAACCGTTTAGCTTAGATGGGGACAGTCCTACACCCAATCGAAGGTGAAGAGGTAATGGTATAGCAGCGAAAGCGTACGGTGATTTTTTATTTCAAAGTGCTCCTCCGACCTCTCTAATAGCCCAAAACAGACATGCTTAGGATTTTCTCAAAAGTCGTGATCTATTTTTACAATCAATCTTAACCAAAATTGTTTAGCTTAGAAAGTGACCGTCCTACACCCATTTAAAGGCGAAGAGGTAATGGCGTATGAAAACATATGGTGATTTTCGATTTCAGAGTGCTTTTCCGCCTGTAATAGCCAGAAACTGACATGCTTAGCGTGTTCTGAAACTAAACTAAAATTGGTTGTCTTAGGTAGGGATCGTCCTACGCCCGTTTAAAGGTGAAGAGGGGAAGCGTATTGTGGCTTTAGAGGGGAGATAGAGGCTGAATGGTGCGTCGACAGGTTATTAGCGTCAACCTTAGTCACAGTGTAGTGGTCTGGATGCCACTGCGCCACACATTACACAGATGTTAACCAAACCCCAAATCTAGCTCTTATCGTATATCTGTACCTCCTTCAAAAATTGAAAAATTCCAGACAGGAATACATAACTATCACCCAATTGATACGCTATGTCTCACGGAAAGTGGAAATGGCGACAAACACCTTCAAGATCGTGACATTCAACAAGGATGTGACGAACTGTGAGTGGCAGGCGGCACCAATACATTCAGGAGGGATAACCCCTCTCAAAAGGAAGCAAAGAATAATGTTGTTGTGCCCAATATGCAAACGGGCTGAGACTGCTCTTCACGGCGACAAGCCCAGTGCCATTCGTGGACAATGCCATTACTATCCCGTGATTTTAGATTTCAAGGTGGTTTTCATTGGTATATAATAATTTTTGATTTCATCCTATAGATATGTGAAGGCCGCATTGCCATGAAATGACTGTGATGTTCCTTGAGGAAATGTGATTAGTACACATTAAATGACGTCGAATGTATTTGGCATTAAACATAGATCACGAGAAATGACGTAAGGAATTGACGGACATTAAAACAGTATGAGAACCGTTTGGAATCTACATTCAGGCCGCCTACCGTGTGAAAGTTTGATAGCTCACCACAGCAAACAGAGAGGCCGTGACTTGTAGTGCACGAGGTCGGCCATGGTAGTGGAACGGTTAGGTTATTTTGAGTGAGATTAAACATGCTCTTGTTTGCGTAAGTGAATTACCATAAGATATGGTGATCAGACTCAATCCGGCGAAGAGCTTTTATGGTGTAGACACATTGCATAAACACGAGAGGGTAGTGTTAAGCAACTCCAGAACTTTTAATTTGTGCTGTTCACAGTACGCTTTAGTTAATTAATATTATATTCTCTAACGACTTAAATGAGCCTGTGAAACAAATAATTTGTGGTCCATATGGGAACCACAATAAATTTTGGTTAATTTCAGCATATGATTTTTTATGTGTTTTGCAAAAGCAAGAAACACCTAGTCGTTCTGCCCTTTACGCCTGAAACAACTTGAGAAAAGCTCAAGCGAATTTCGTAAAATTGGTACAAGGTATCATCATCACTGGATTTCTGCTAAGTAATGCCTTGTTTAAGCCTGACTTATGTAACAAGGTTCAGTTAAACTTAAATCGTACTGCCGGTCTAAGCCTTTTTCCATGCACAAACGCGGTACGGGGAAAAGTTTTGCCATAGGGCAATGACGGAAGACAAAATACCACCTGCAAAGCAGCGTGCCATATGGCATCTCTCAATCAAGACAATACGATTTGAAGCTGGTTTGATTAATTTGTGTCTATAAGCCTAGATTACTGCTACCCAGAGGGCAAACTTGAAATTTCGATATGGGTCTCCTTTGATGATTCCTCGATCACGCAGGGGGGGGGGGGGGGGATTTCACCTAAGTCGAATTTAAAAGCGTGCTCGGATCCCTGTAACCGGCTCCAAAAAGTCTTAGACATAGCATAAGCAGGGTCCGTAGTGTTAACATCCTCTTTTCCATTCTGTTCTATGCCTTTATACCTTGGTAGCTTCCCTCCTTTAAGTCAGCCACTATTTTAATCCTCCGCCTTCTTCATCCCTCCCACCACACTTACTGTGACTTCGTTCAGGAAGCTTTTGTCACGTACAATATACCCAACCGAATTCCGCTTCTACTTTTTCACTTTCTAACAAACTTTTTCTTCCCTAATTTTACCTCTTCAATTTTAACTTTGTCTATCCATTTGATTTTCAAGATTCTCCTCGACAGCCTCATCTTAATTTGCTTCCAGCCTTTCCATGTCTCTTTTCATCATCGTCCACATTTTATCACCGTACAGAAGCACACTCCACTATTTCTCTCAACAATTTTTTTCTCACAGTCTCCATTGACTTTTAAAAGCGTCTTAGAAGCATCTTTTGCCGTATACATTAAAGATTGGGCTTGAGACGATACACCATACACTAATCTGAAACAGGAAGTAAAGAAAATTGCCTTGACTAGGACTCATTCCCAGTACTTCAGGCCGGGCATTCTATTTACTACGCTACCGTAGCAGACCCTGGCGAAAGGCTCCAACTGCTCTTAGAAGCTGTTCAGTCATTCTTAGTAGTAACCTAAAGGTCAAATACAGTATGTCTCAGAAGTCCTGAACCAGGTAGGCCTATATCATATTAGGCCTAAGGTACTGGTGTTACTGCAAGTGAACGCCTATTGTGGAAGACATTTGCTACTCTCATTAGGTGCATATTTTGCCCAGAGTTAGCTGATTTGTACACCTTAGGCCTAATATGGTGTAGGCGTATATCGTATAGGCCTATGATGTACGCCTATAGTTAGGTCTAAGTTGTACAAATCAGCAAACTATGAACAAAATATGCACCTAATGGGAGTAGCAAATGTCATCCACAATAGGTGTTCACTTGCAGTAATACCCTTAGGCCTAATATGGTATAGGCGTACATGGTATCTGCACTGTATATATAATATTCATAATAATACATATATTAATAATAATAACAATATTTGTTGTGATAGCAATGGGCCTGGCAAGGACCAAGAGGTTACTAACAGCCAGCCACAATTACATTTACATTTATGTACAGTGTACAAAAATGGCCAAGGAATGGTGATGGTAAGAGGTTTGGGTATACGAATGCCTTATCACCAAGGTTAAACCTGCAAGGGACTCAAAGGTCCCCGATGGCATCGCCAAACGTGCAAGACATGTGAAGGGTGTGAAAAGTGTTAAAAGGCCCAAAAAGAAGCTGGACAATTAAAAAGTAAAAACGATGCTAAAATATTGCAAGATATGCTACGGTGAATACTAAAAACGAAAGCACCCAGATAGTAGGATTTGTCAACACTTAAAATAATTAATAAAAATATATAATAATAAGTTTCATTTGCCCTCAAGAAGCAAAACGGCAAGAAACTATCATCCATTAGACCACTAACGATTTGCCGGAGATTGACGAAGTAACATCAGTACCAATGGATACATCGTCAAGATGAAGAGAACAAACTCTAATTTAAAAGAACAATGTCTAATCTAAGAACAATGTCTAATTACAAAATTCGGGGCGGTGCACATGAGTTTTCAAACACCGTTCATTCAACAGTCTCTTGAAGGCGTGGATTGACGAGGCTGAGGCAATGTAGGCAGGAAGAGAGTGCCAAACCGGGGCAATACGTAAAGAGAAAAAAAGATATTCTACAGTTTAGATTAAACTTGGGAATAATTAGTTTTAATTTATGTCCCCTAGTTCGTGTGTCAATGTTTATTTCAAAGAAAGGAAGATCATATTGTGTAAGCTTCTGTAAGTGAGAATTAAGTCAGCCTTAAGTCTACGCAGTTCGAGTGAATCTAATTGTAAAAGTTCCAAACGTTGTTTATAGGTTTTACTTTTCAATCCCGGTAGTGATTTAGTAAAACGGCTCTAAACTGACTCAATATGATCGATATCTTTTAATAGGCTTGGTGACCATACCTAGCATGCATACTCCTGGCATGCATATACGTGGTATTCAGCAACTTGCTTCTTGGCCAGCACACTAGGAAAAATGGAGGCAAGAAAAAAAATATATCACAAAGTAATGTTATTGGTGTAATGCATTGTAATGTAGGGCAATGTGACTGTGTATGTTGTAACCTCACAAGGCCAATTTTTAATGCAGACTGTTTGCACATTTCCCTTTACCTTGTGATTTGTGATTTATCCTTTTCATGGTAATTTGTTTCCTGCACATTGTACCAGAACATTTCGGATCCATTGTACAGGCATATTATTAGAAATGCAAACATGTGTTTCAGATGTAATGATAGAGGACATATGATACCTTAGTGCATAAACCCAATACTCCTCAGTCAGATCAATTTTCGATATGGAACTATTACCCCTACACTTTTGTGGTTGAAAGAACTGGAAGCAAATTACCAGATCTTTGTATCGCAATTCTGCAGAAATTTTTAACTGTGATAGTTAGTAAAAGCTAACAAATTAATTTTTGCTTACCGGTGCTGAAAGTATAGGCTACTATTTTAAGTCAGAACCAAACAGTGGTGTACGCGCCGTAGATGCAAAACTTTAGGAATGAACGTTATAAAATGCTGGCTGTATCATCCCTGTTTCTTTATGCTACGTTTTTTACAATTGTGGATTTAAAGTAAACTTCCTTTAAGCAAACTTAGCAAGCAGTCTGCATTAATGACCGGCCTTGTGACGATACACAATCCACTAGTACGAGAGACTGCAGAGTGCAGACTGCTTGCTTCGTTTACCTTTTACCTTGTGTTTCTTCTTTATTTACCACTTGCATTATTTTTAGTGTGGAGGCCAAGAAGCAATGTTGCTTTCCCTCCTTGTAAGTGTGTTTGTGATCTCTAGGTCACCACTGAGAAAGATTGAACAGCTACTTGAACAGCCTGTAGCCAGTACCCGCTGCAATAGCGCAGTGGTTAGAGCACCCGGCTGGTAAATGGGAAGTCATGGGCTCGAGTCCCAGTCGGGGCAGTTGTCTTTTCTTTCTCGAACTAGTACATTGTGTATCCTCACAAGGCCAGTCTTTAATGCAGACTGCTTTCTTCGTTTACCCTTACCTTGTGATTTCTTCTTTATTTTCTGTAGGCAATCTACATAGTGCAACAATGGTGACGCAACCGTACTAATGCCTATTTATTTTGTTCTTGGTGGGGCAAGGGAGAGGATGTGGCGTGAAAGCAAAGAAAGAACATATAATGCAAAACCATGCTTTCAAGAGGCAATAAAATCATCGGTGACAAGACCCACACATATTGATCCAACATTAACGGACTGTAGTGTTTTAGCTTTAAAACTAACAGTGGTGGCATTTTTTTTTTGCTTTCGTTTTTTTTACGACGCATCTCTTCAGTGTAAGGCTGCTTTGCTATATATAGATTTTCGCTTTTATTTTTACGACTACCCAAATAGCTGGATAGAAAAGAAAAAGGGAGGAAGTAAAAGAAAAAAAACGGTTATTTTAATTATCGATCTATCTGCGGGATTTTTTTTTATTGTGGTGAAAGCAAACTTTGAGGAAATCGTAAAAAAAAAGTGTGTGTGTGCTGGGGTGTGTGGTTGTGAGATGGGACGTGAAGCGTGTTATTGACGGAGACTGAACCATCCAGACCAAGGCAACCCATCCTCCCGCTAAAAAGGTAGTTGTAGTTGCCTGGCCACTGTAGACGAGCAACACGTTGAAACATTTCACGAGTATCTGTCATGTAATCAAAATGCTAATGTCCGTAATTGATGTACACTGATGGATTGCGCGCGCAGGACCGCTTTGACTACTTCACAAATTTGACAGGCTGAGTCTTCTATTTTGCCATCATACTTTATAATATTTTTGGCTATTATCTTACAATTTTTATTCGACAATTAGCATAAATCCTTTAATTTTAATAGCATTTGATTCATAAACTACGATTGAAAGTAAATTATTGGTAGCGATCATAATTAACAACGGAGTGGACAGACAGCTCCCTCTTTGATCCAGAAAGGGGGACTGTGGCTTAATGGCGTGTTGACAGCTAGATCCGGTAAATAAAGAAAGAAATCACAAGGTAAAGGGTAAATGAAGCAAGCAGTCTGCATTAAAGCAGACTGCTTGCTTCATTTAAGCTAGATCCGGGTTGCGATCCGACAGTGTAGTGATCTGGGTTGCCACTGCACTACACATTACAGAGATATTAAACAAACCCCGAATCTACATCTTGTCTTATGCCTATATCTGCTGCAAACATTAAGTCACCTTGGACAGACCTATTGCCCAACGGACTGACTAAGTCACGCGGAAGATGGAAACGGCCAAGATGGGGGCTGAATTAAGACTGAATGGCGCGTTGACAGCTAGCTCACTAACACCAACTTCAGTCACAGTGATGGCCTGAGTCGTCACTTTGCTGCACATTACAGAGATGTTAACAAACAACGAATCTAGATTTTGTTATACATCAAGGTGGAGACAGTCAACAATCAAATGGTGGATCGGCAGTGGCCGGCGGCACCAACGACAAAGAAAGCAATGTGTAAGGTTGGTGTGGCCGGAAAAATCCGAAGGCGAATGGAAAAAGATATAGCAGTAACTACATGAGCCGTGGCTGGCCCCATGTTGTTATTCATCAGATTGCAACACATGACATTTTGGGCCAACCAACTATACAAGGTCCAATGTGGGAGTTATAGGTGTAAAGAAATATACAATACAAGGAAAGTTTATTATGCTAAAGAAAATGAAATCGAAACGGGTATTCAAGTGCCAACAACATTGGTTCCACAATAAAAATCAGTTACACAAGTAAAAGGTAAAAAATTAAGCTAAAAGGTTTTTAAAAAGTTAAAAGTAAGCAACCCATCCTTGTACTAGAGGAAGGAATTTCCAACTGTAAAAAATCAAAATCTGAATTAGTCCGACATCATCATAATCATTATTCACAGAAATTATTCAGAAATTACAACTAAAAGACTTAACACGTGACACTACAACCTGAAACTTGAAAGCAAGATTAGATCTAGATTTTGGAAGTTCGTTTAAACAACCCTGTAATGTGTTGTGCAGTGCTACTACACTGTGACTGAGGTTGGTGTGATGTTGGCGCTAATGACCAAGATGTGGGCATTCCAAGATGCCGACACCCCCTTCCCACCTCCGAAAGGACGCATGACACGTCTTTCGACGGCTGAAGATCCATGATCCACAAATTCAACCAACACGCCCACCTTACGAATTGGTGAGGGGATTCGTGTACGGGAATCCGGTTATTCGCTATCCTAACCTTATCGTCTGCTGCCAAGGCAAAACAAAAAGTTCATTGAGTATAGCTTAATCGTAATATTCTCCGCTGCAATACGAATTCACACACGATGCCGTCCTTAATGTAAGTCAAATAGGCCCGCGGTGGAAATCCGGGGGTCCCCAAGGAAGTCTTGATCACTGGAGCCTCCTCACTACAAAAAAGCCAGCAAATGCGCCCAGTTCAAACGCAGTGCATACAATCCGCGGTAATTAGCCCCCCCCCTCCCCCCCACAAAAAAAAGGCTGAGTCTCTTGTCCCTGGTCCCTGTGACGGGATACAGGCTTGTAAGACTCCAGTTGGTGCATTCGTTGGAAATTAGACCTTTATAAAGTGAACCTAACATTACCCTAATCAACTCGAAACTAAGCAAAGATTGCTTAAATACTACGCCGTTTTTTTTTTTTTTTGCTTGCCGGGGTCCATACTCGCAGAGCTGTTGTCTTGGTAACGCATCCAATATAGGCTTGAAATAGTTACAGCCCAAATGGGTCTTAGGATATTTTGGAAAAATTGGGTCCTCGTTTTCATTAAGCGGGAAGGCCCAATCCCTCCCAATGTGACCCTGCTTGACGTTACTCGTGGTTTAATGTTGTTTTCTTGACGATGAACTGGTGGCTTTTCTTTTGACTTTGTGGAAACGGTTGTGGCATCAGTCAGTCTGTTAAGAAACTATATACCACGGGTGTGACGTCACGCTAACTCAACGCCATGCTAAATTTTCGTTGGTTAAATCCCGTTAACCAACACCGGAAGTGTGCGTCATCGCAAAAAGTGTGGGTTATCAAGTTACCTCACACTTTTGCCGATAACCAACACTTTTGCCAATAACCCACACTTTTGACACTTCCGGATCACGCGACCGGGAACACACACCAACGACCAAATTACATCGTGAAAAGAAAAACGTAAGGCAATAAAAACGCACAAAACTTAATTACTTAAAGGAATGAAATTCCATCCCTGCAAACTCTTATACGTCTGGCCAATATCTAAGCCATTCACGCTGCGTTAACTCCCCCCCTCCCCCTCCCTCCGCAAACTAAAATGCAATGACCTTCATTCATATCGCTACCCTA